>JAGPOY010006583.1:0-10218 GCA_018983105.1 Silene uniflora | reverse complement strand
TTCTGTGACCAATGGGATGAAGATAAGTTGATCATTTTGCCACCTAATTGCAAGTCCTCCGGGGACCTGGAGGGAAGGGCAGTCATACGCAATTTGGGAATCAGAGCGTATCCTTTTACAAGAAGCGCAGTCCTGGAGCAACAGGTTACCACTCTCAAGTCACTTACCCCGTCTACATTGTTTAAAGGTAGCTGTAAGAAACGCACTTGTCTGATTCGCAATGGTAAACAATCTAATGTGCCTTATTCCGCAATCCGAGGCAAGAAATTGATCCTATACCTTGACTGGGTTGGTTTATCAACAGACGGTGGTCACCTATGCCGCCTGTTGATGGAGCTTTATCCTAAATTTCGGGCCAAAGGCTGTGAAGTTGTGTTTGTTCCTTTGGATAAAGAAGTTGGACGTCCCCGCCATGTTGATCTAGCAAAGATGCCGTGGCCTATGATGCCTGAAGAAGCTGCTATCAAAGCTGCCGTGCCTGACAACTTCTGGTACCGAAACGAGGGTTATTTTGGGAATCAACTCATTGTGTATGGGAAAGATGGTAAGATTCTTTCAAGACATATTAAGAGGACACTAATGATGTCTGGGATTACAAAAAGGATATTCGGTGATTATCTGCGCAAAGAGATCTCAGATTATTTAGAAAGACTTGATGATGCTCGGTATTAGGGCTCGGATTGTTGTTGGTGTTCTAAACTATTTTATCTGTGATTTAGATTACGAAGTATGTTATAAAGACGTTGGTTATGGTCCATCACCGTTGGCTTAAAACTGTTCATGCTCTTCAATCGAGTCTTGAATGAAATGTTTTGAAATCGAGTCTTGAAATATTTGGAGGATGTCGTGAAACCGAGTCCTGAAATCAATTATTACACAAATCAGCTGCTTATGGGAGATTGTAGATATTGATACCGCCTGCGTAAGTACATATGTTCTTTGCGCTTTTTAGACTTGTCTTAAATAGTTACCATCATAAGTCTAAAACGGGTCATGTATAATGTACCCATTCTCGATGAAATCCGAGGAAGAAAAGGTGCGGCTTGTTTCGCAACTCCTGTGGTTGTTATGGGCTACTGATGATTGTTGCTTTAGTAGTGGAGCATTTCGCATTCGTGGACTGGAGTGCTGGAGTTTCTTGATTTAGCAACAATTAGTTTCGAAATCAGGCATAGGCATTTGTGATGATCATTTCCTAATGATATAGTACAAATACGGAACTTAAAATGTCGGAGCTCAAATGTACGACTACATAAACCATTTTGATTTTACAACATTTTAAGACTCGATTTCAGAACATCATCAACAGTTTTCAATCAACGGATGCAATTGCAACGTACAACACGATATCTAATTAATCAAACAACTACTGAAAATCCATAAGACCATAACCGATGTCTTTATAACATAATCTAAAACACAGATTAAATAGTTTAGAGACGCAGAAAACACCATAACCGTCTAACCGATTTCTTTAGAACATTAATCAGAGCCGTAGTTTTCTTCAGCATCCACTTCTTCAAGTATATCAAGAGAATCATGGATCTCTTGGCGCACATGATAATTGATCATAGAAAATTTGTTTGGTAATCCCATCCGCCAATAGTGTATGCTTAATAAATCTTGAAAGAATCTTACCATCTTCCCCGAACACAATGAGTTGATTCCCAAAATAACCCTCGTCTGGGAACAACAAGTTGTCACGTAACGAAGCTTTGATAGCAGCTTCGTCAGGCATCATAGGCCACGGCATCTCTGCTAGATCAACATGGCGGGGACGTCCAACTTCTTCATCCAAAGGAACAAACACAATTTCACAGCCTTTGGCTTGAAATTTAGGATAAAGCTTCATCAACAGGCGGCATAGTTGACCATCGTCTGATGATAAAGCAACCCAGTCAAGGTATAGGATCAATTTCTTGCCTTTGATTGCGGAACAACGCACATTAGATTTTTTACCATTCCGAACCAAGCAAGTGCGTTTCTTAGAACTACCTTGAAAAAATAAAGATGCGTCAAGTGACTTGAGAGAGTTAAACCTTTGCTCGAGGACTGCACTTCTTGTAAAAGGATACGCATTGATTCCCATTATTTGTATGACAGCCCGTCCCTCCAACTCCCCAGAGGATTTGCAATTAGGCGGCAAAATGATCAATTTCTCTACATCCCATTGGGTACAGAAGGCATGCTTCAGCCTGAAGCAAACCTTGTTGTCAAAGGGAAAAATAAACCACGACTTTATATTGTAACGCTTCAAAAGCCCAGCGACTTTATCATAGTACACTTTTGGTTCCTCATAATAAGGCATGCATACAAGCACAATCTCAAGCTCCTGGTTGTTTTCTAAACACCGCTTATAGGCCTCGTTGAGTGGCTTCATGAAATTTCCAGTAAGGCATAGGTACAAGGCGACATGCTTCTTACTCAGCTCTGAGACGGGCAAATCCTCACCTGATTATCGCCACTGGATCAGAAACAATTGCGTTTTGCCGTTTTGTATTTATGTGAGGGAACCAATCTAGGGTTTTGATCTTGATGGGCTTCTGACCCAGTATCTTTTGCGATATGACCGTCTTATAGTATAATATAAAACAATATAAATGCCTACTGATCGCAGTTTAGCAGATTTGCATATAGCCTCGTAAGATTTATTTAGCTGAGATCATTTAACGGCCATCTAGTATTGATCACAGTAAAGGCAATAAACAATATAAATGCCTAATGCTCCTTACGACTTTCTCGGAAAGCTTAACTGCTGAGCAAAGGATGATCTGTTATTTTGTAGGGTTATATCCAATGAATGACATCTTTGCAAAAAAATACTCACGTCTGACATGAACTAGCTAAAGGTGAGCTCCATATTTGCCAAGAAAGAAGTACAGGAAGTCAGAATACTCACTCTTGAGCAAAGTTCCAAGGGTCGAGGTTGAAACTTGAAAGACCTGATTAGGAAGTGCCTGCTCAGAAAACATAGACCGGTGTTAAGTGATAGTTGTCCGAGCTTCTGCAAGGCTTTTGAACCTTTTCTGATGATTAGCATTTGGCGCGCACAAAAGAAAACACTAACCATAAGCCTCTTCTGAAGAGAGGCCTTTCAATTTGGTCTTTTGTGTAAGCACCGGGGTATAAAGTAATCAGAAAGAAATGTGGAGAGACCACAGTTTTACTCGCGTACTACTTACTAGCATTGACACAATTGAAAACAGGTATAGTCCGTATAGAGCATTACTCACGTTACTCAAGCTACGTATCATTAAAATTCAGTTAACCTCAGGTAAGTGCGTGATTGCATCATATAAAAGAGGTTCACTACATGACAATGGCTCAATTGGCCAAGATAACATGATTCTCATTCTATTACCCTTGAAATGGGAAATCTATGAACTTAATTCAAATTTACAGCAGTCGGTCGGCTCAATGCATAAATCTGAACACTAGATGAGCAATGACACTTGTAAAACAACAGCAGTGCGATGAAAGATAAGAGCTTACAGTTCAATGACAGCAATCTTGGAAGAAACCTTTCAGCTAGATCTATTGCATTGGCGATTCCTGAAACAAGCCAAACAGCATGAGAATAATCTGGCAAATTAAAAAGATCAGGTACATTAAAAAGCTTAGTACAGAAATCCAAGCAAATTAAAGACTATCAACAATGATTTATATTGCAAATATACCTATTAGGATACGTCTTGAAAATGGCATCGTAGTAAGCAACTACTGATATTGGACACTGACGCTAAGATGGGCAGTCCATCACTTCAGAAATCAATTGATGATAAGATGGGCAGTCCATCACTTCAGAAACTCGTCTCAGTGCCTCTATAGTTTACTGTTGAGTTCAACAACCTTGAACATTGTATGCTGTATGGATAAATTTATCAGAGTATTTGGTGTGATGAAAGTAGTTTTGAGACGGCTGCAAATTTGTATTTCATTCATCTGAGTATTGCATTCTTACATCAAACATATATATAGGAGGCTCATGCAAAACCTACCCTAGAAACCTCATGCTACCAGACAAATACAACAGTCATATCACAGCTCATTTCTACCTACTTCTTGTCTTCTAGCCGCGGCCAATCTTGGTCATTCTTCTTTCTGATATTTGTTTTGCCTAGGTGGTCTTTTGTTGCACATGATCCCACACAATCTTTCTTTGGGCTTGCTGAAATCTTGTGGAGTTTTGGGCCAACCCTTTACACTCCCCCTCAAGATGTGAGTGGGAACTCTTCATCACTCCCATCTTGTTTAGAAGTCTAGAATGTTGCTGAACAGTTAACTGTTTTGTCAGCACATCTGCAATCTGATTCCTTGACTGAACATAGGTTGGCTTAACAACTCCCTTGGCAACTTGATCCCTGATATAGTGGCAGTCGATTTCAATGTGCTTAGTCCTTTCATGTAGGACTGGGTTTGCTGCTATGGCAATGGCAGCTTGATTATCACACTTCAATGCTGCAGCATCAAGCTTAGTCAATCCCAGATCCTTTAGAAGGGACATTAGCCAGGTAATTTCACACGTGGTGAGAGCCATTGCCCTGTATTCAGCTTCAGCTGAGGACCTTGCCACCACACTCTGTTTCTTGGATTTCCATGACACTGGTGAGCAACCTGGGAGTACACAATAACCAGTAGTAGACCTTCTAGTGTATGGACATGATGCCCAATCTGAATCACAGTATGCAGTAAGAGTAGCAGCAGAGTCATTAGCTAACAGAATCCCTTGCCCTGGTGCAGATTTAAGGTATCTCAGGACTCTTCTGGCAGCTTGAAGGTGATCAGAAGTAGGAGCATGCATGAATTGGCTTAACAGTTGTACAGAGAACGATATATCTGGCCTTGTAATGGTACGTAAGGTATATCAACTTTCCTATCATTCTCCTGTACAGTTCTGGATTTGGTATCTTTGTTCCTTTATCTGGATCCAACTTGCAGTGAATATCCAGAGGAACTTTAAGAGATCTTTGTTTATCAATCTTGAATTCCTTTAGCATGTCAACTGTGTACTTTTTCTGAGATATGAACAAGCCTTGGCTGGTTTTAGTAACCTCTAAACCAAGAAAATATGACAAATCTCCAAGGTCTTTCATATGAAAGGTAGAACTTAGCATAGCCTTGAGTTTATTGATTTCAGCAATGTTATTGCCCCCTATAACCATGTCATCCACATACACCAGCACTGTAGTTATGGTTTCTCCTTTGGACTTAATGAATAGAGAGTGATCTGCATGTGATTTAGTAAATCCAAACTGTACAAAGGACTGAGACAATTTGGCAAACCACTGCCTAGGTGCTTGTTTAAGTCCATACAGAGACTTCTTCAATCTACACACTTGAGTTGATGCAGATTTTGTTGCTGCATGTAGTTCAGAGATCCTTGTGCCTGATCCTCTATAACCTTGGGGTAGAGTCATGTAAACTTCTTCTTTCAAATCTCCATGCAAGAAAGCATTCTTGACATCCATTTGGCATAAATGCCACCCCTTCATGGCAGCTACAGCTAGCAATGCTCTCACAGTTGTCATTTTTGCAACTGGAGCAAATGTTTCAGAATAGTCCACTCCATATTTCTGCCTACACCCTTGAATGAGCATTGTATGCCAAAGAAATCTGGACCCTTCTGAAAAATAGATATCTTGTGAGCAATGGTGCAAGGAAGTATAGACTTAACAAAGATACTTATGAGATGAAGCAAAACAAGAAACCCATTATTGAGTATTACATTCAACTTAAGACTATTTGGGATGAATTAGAGAATCTTAATGATTATCCTGTGGTAACTAAAATGACTGAGGAAGTAAGGCTATTCATGCAAGCAATGGAAAAACAAAAAGAAGCTAGGCTTTTTCAGTTTCTGAATGGTCTGGACTCAGAATTTACCACTCAAAGAAGTGCCATTCTCCTCATGTCACCCCTTCCCAGAGTGGATGATGCTATGTCTGTAATGGTCCAAGAAGAAGCTCAGCAACAGAATCTTGAGCCTGTGCCATGACAGACTACTCCAAAATCTGAGACTGAAGCATCTGCTTTTTTGGGAAAGGGGGAGACTTCTGACCCTAAAACCTGCAAGCACTGTGGATTTAAAAATCACACCAGTGAGAAATGTTGGTTTGGACCAGGCAACTCTAGACCTAAGAGAGGAGGAAGTAATTCTGGCAGAGGCTATAATGGTTATAGAGGTGGCACAAGGGGAGGTTTCAGAGGCAGAGGTAGGGGTGGCTACAACTCCAATGGTCAGTCCTACCAAGGCTATCCAGGCTATCAAGGCTATAACCAGCAGACCTCTTATGGTCAAGGAGGATACCAGAGAATGGCTCATAATGCTCAAACTGAACCAAGCACTGCAGAACTGGCAGCATCTTTAGCTGCAACAAATCAGCATCTTGAGCAATTGATGAGGCACATTCCTGGACAGAAGCAACCTATGAGGCCAGGCACTGAAACAGATGAGGAACTTGAATGCAACTTTGCAGGTAGACTTTCTGTTTTCAATGCTCATATGGCCAGACATGAATGGATAATTGACTCAGGGGCTAGTGATCATATGATCACTACCCTGGATAAATTGTTTAATGTTAAGACTTTGCAAAAGAGGCCCAAAATAAACCTTCCAAATGGAGGGTTGTCCTATGTGACTCACATAGGAGAAGTTAAACTAGAAAATGGTTTACATCTGAAAAATGTCATGTATGTGCCAGAATTTAAGCATAACCTGTTGTCTGTTCAAAAACTGATACAAGACAATTTGTGGTGTGCTGTGTTTTTTAATGATCATTGTGTCATTCAGGACTGTTCTATCCTTTTGCTCTGATTCACATGGATTTGTGGGGACCCTACAGGGTTCTGTATAAAGGGAAGTATAAATACTTCTTGACTCTTGTTGATGACTGTTCAAGAGGTACATGGGTGTATCTCCTTGAGCACAAACCTGGCTCTGATACCATGTTGAGTTCAACAACCTTGAACATTGTATGCTGTATGGATAAATTTATCAGAGTATTTGGTGTGATGAAAGTAGTTTTGAGACGGCTGCAAATTTGTATTTCATTCATCTGAGTATTGCATTCTTACATCAAACATATATATAGGAGGCTCATGCAAAACCTAACCTAGAAACCTCATGCTACCAGACAAATACAACAGTCATATCACAGCTCATTTCTACCTACTTCTTGTCTTCTAGCCGCGGCCAATCTTGGTCATTCTTCTTTCTGATATTTGTTTTGCCTAGGTGGTCTTTTGTTGCACATGATCCCACACAATCTTTCTTTGGGCTTGCTGAAATCTTGTGGAGTTTTGGGCCAACCTTTTACATTTACAACTACTGATATTGGACACTGATGCTAACATTTGTAAAACATGATGCTAACATTTGTAAACTCGTCTCAGTGCCTCTATAGTAAGTTGAACCATATTCATCAAAACAATCGTAACATCATTCAGATCTATAAAGACGCTAAACATTTGGATTGATTACATCTACTACAAAAAATGGCAAAGAGACCTGTTGAAAATGGCCTAAGAAACCGGACTACAACCGGTCTATATCTCACTGGTCTCTTAGGCCTAAGAAACCAGTGTTATTTGTGGTTTCTTTGCTCTTTAGAAAGAGACATGTTACCACTAATAAGTGGTTTCTTTGCTCTCTTTTAAGAGACCAGTTTTTGATTAAATGTGGTTTCTTTACTTAGTAAGTAGGAGACCGCTTACAAGTTAAAACTGGTCTCTTTGAGTGACATAAAAAGACTAGTTCTCAAAAGAACCGGTCTCTTTGATTGACATTAAAAGACTAGTTCTCAAACGAACCGGTCTCTTTAATTTGCATAAATATATGCCAATTATATATATAGCTAGGCCAGTTTTATTTTTTACGTACTCCCAAAATTAAACAATAAACTTGAACTCTTTCGACACAAGCAATAATAATAACGGTAAATTATTATATATATCATAAAATCGGCGGATTTGATACATGACGATATGACGATATCCAAATTATTCCTACTTCAAAATTAAATCCTAATATTCTACAAAAAAAAAAGTATACTTGTGTTCTAAAATTTATAAAAAATGGGAAAAATAAACTAATGGGTTCCAAATTAAATGAAATAAAAAAAACGTCTAACAATGATTAATTTAGCCAATTTCAAGCTTCACCATGCATGATCATCATCTTCAATTTCCTGCCTTTACTCCTGCCATCTTCAATCAAGCTTCACCATCATCATCTTCAATTTCCTCTTCTTCCATTTGACTGAATAAGTATGCCACCCACATATTTCTTATCTCGTCAATTTTCTCTTGCGTATAAGTGCTACAAATTCCGGGAAAGTACTGCAAGAATATTTGTTTCAAAACAATTATAAGTTAAATCTGCAAGAAAACCAATCCAGCTACAACGAGCAAATAAAAAACAAGTCGATATGCCGCTTCAATTCAAGCGGTCATTTGGGAGCTACATCAGTTCGGACAATGGGCAAGGTTATAGTCTCGAAAAAATAATGCTACATTGTTATCAGCAAGCTAAGGACAAAGACAATAGCAATGGGCTGTCAAAATAATGCTACTGGAATTATTATTTGCTGAAACAACAGGTCGACTGTCTCATTCTGCATGCTATGCTATACTAAGTTGGCTACAGTCATCAGAGAAGAAGTTAGAAGGAGAATAAGGATGAAACTGAGCACCAAATAGAGAACGGCAGAAGAAACTGAGCCAAGGTGACTTGATTTGGCTGACACAATAGGGGGGTTGTGGCTCCTGACCAAGACCTCTAGCAGTTGATCAAAAGTTAGTAGCCACAACTGATAATATACGTGCCATGCCTGAGGTCTGATCGTAGAGCATAGATGGTACCTATGCTGCAACATGCTCCTACTGTACTCGGGTGTGGAATAACCATCTCAAATGCTCAGGTGATTAAGTATTTCATCACTTGTTAAAGCATTTATAACAAATGCAATAACCATCTCAAATGCTCAGGTGATTAAGTATTTCATCAACTCTTTTATGCAGAAAATTATGACATTTATAGCAAGGACAAGGCAGCCTTGAACGACCTCTAGAGTTTTTAACCGCAAAATCAATAAAGTCATTTACACAAGCTATAAACTCAGGGTCACCCGGTTTTGATGTTGATATCCAATTTCGATTCATATCTACACAAATTTAGTTTAAAAAGTTGACTGACACAAAATATTTCACTCAAGTCAGAATAGGAGAATGCTTATAGAACGGCTGAGAGAGGAAAAAGAAAAATGGCTTGCAGGATTAAGGTAAACAAATGACAACAGAGTATGTGTAAAGTTATGTATGCAAGTAATGCAAGTTATGAAGTGCACTATAAACTGAAATATTAGCAGCCTTAATATGAAAATAATGCTGCAATAGAGCGATATCTTTCCAAAGGTAAAAGTCTGAATGTGTCAATTATAATGTGCAAATGAATCAGAGGACTGCCGTCTGCCAACAAGATGAAAAAACATGTGTGGTGCATCTCAAGGTGAAAAAAAAAACAAGTTTATCTTATTGAAAAAACAATGGAAGGGCTTACTGTATAAAAGGGTCTTTTTCAACATTGTTATTGCTTGCTTAAGTGCACTATTAGACCAAATAACTCACTATTCTGCCCATAAAAATCTCGGCCATTTTGTTAGCATTCAGTAACTAGTCTAGTAGTCAACTACCCAATTTAGTATCTTTCGTTTTCTGAACATAAATAAAAAGTTAATGATGGAACTATCTCAATTCTTAACTCAAAGGATAAGCGTTTAAACCCTAGTGAATGATTCTATCGCTAATGGCTAATAAGTGACCGTCAATCGAGTTGTTTACATTCGTAAGCAGTTAAGCACTATAATTAGACTTCTTGCAATAGCATGCTTTTATTTCGAATTACATCTAAACAAAACTTTCCCAATTTGGACAACCCATCCCAAAAGCTAGCTCACAAGACAGAATTTGTCAATAATTGTTAACAATATCAGATTTTCTGAACTTACAGCTACTCTATTATTCTATATAAGCAGAGTTCTAACATCTCTAACTCTATTTTCTGACTTCTCAACTACCATCTTTACATTATAATTGTGAAACTCCAACCTTCTTCCTATTCAATAATATCTCCTTGATCACCATTTAAAAGTTCCACAAAAAAAATCACATAAATCATTAAAATCTCATCTATTTCTCACATGTACAAAAAGAGCTTACCCT
>JAGPOY010006582.1:0-20147 GCA_018983105.1 Silene uniflora | reverse complement strand
ATTTTTCAATGTGGGACAAATAAAATATATTCTACACCATTTTTTGAGCTTATATGTAGTTTTTTTTAATGTTTATTTTTCAATGTGGGACAATTCTGTTATTTGTACGTAGTATGTTCACAAAAATTACATTATTTTTTTAATGTGGGACAAATAACATAATTCCTTTGTTTCAAACGTTAACAGTTCATTTAAAAGCTCTTAAAAGAATAAACATAAATACATAGTTCATGTCTCGGTTTATAATCTTTGTGAAAGTAACTTAAGTATTTAACTATGATTACTATCTTATACACTTATACAAAGTTAAACTTATAGAGAGTGTCTTGTTAGTCAATATACATCACCTATTCACCTTGTTAAAAATAACACAAATTCTAAGACGTACGTACAACCATGGTTTAGCTAATTAGCTACGAATTACTACCTAAAAAAACTGCGGATTTCATAATATTCAATCAAAAAAATAAACAACTCTCTCTAAAATCAATACTATAATTATAATTATATGTAAACGATTTAGTAGTTTATTCTCTTTAGATGCAGATCAATTAGTTCATCAATTGCTGCAGATACGTTGTACTGTACTATTGTGCATTTTATAATCAATCATGTTGTAGATTAATTTAAGTATCTAAGTTTCTTCTATATATGCATTGAAAAAACTCTCTTTTATATATATATATATATTGATCATACCGTAGAGATAATGATAGAAAATATTAAGAGTTCTTTTAAATAATATTTATAAGACTCGGAAAACTTTACTTTATATATCATATCGTAGAGATAATGATAGCGAAAATCTTAAGAGCTCTTTAAAATACTAATATTTATGAGGCTCGAAAAAATTTTGGTTGATACATAAGGTCCAAATATGCCTCTTATTTATAATCATAAGATCACACCACCTTATACTAATCTTTCGATGTGGGACAATTCTACTATTTATATGTAGTATATTCACCACACCTACCTTATTTTCCAATGTGGGACAAAACAAACTAAAATGTACATAATGCTACATACTAAGAAGTATATCATCTTTAATATTTGCAAATAATATGAAATCTATACTCTAATGATAGCATTTTTTACCACGAAGCTAATTATATTATTTGCATAATTTTTTTACCGACATGTTTTTGCCAAATGAAATGTAAAAGTTTTTTATATAAAAATTGGAAATATCACTTGAATATAATTTAGGAAATATATATTATGGTAATTCTTCTACTTTATTTTTTTACATCAAAAATATTAATTATGATACTTTCCTTAATTGATTTTTGATGATGTGGACGCTCTAGAATCGCTCGAAAAAACTCTCTTTTATATATATATATATTGATATATTGATTCCTAAAAAATTCCTACCTTGCATAGAAATTGTATTTCCATAGAAGGTTCTAGATGTAATCAGTACACGAAACTTGAATTTAATTATGGTACGAACTAGGAAAACTTGAATTACCATAAAACT
This sequence comes from Silene uniflora, assembly GCA_018983105.1. Taxonomy (NCBI): domain Eukaryota; kingdom Viridiplantae; phylum Streptophyta; class Magnoliopsida; order Caryophyllales; family Caryophyllaceae; genus Silene; species Silene uniflora. The sequence goes on along the minus strand of JAGPOY010006582.1, from coordinate 18,664 downwards.
TTATTTATGATAATTATGTATCAATGCGTTTACCACTTTATGGTAAAACTACTAGACCGTATCAAATACGGATCCCCATCCATCCATGCTATAAATACACAACCAACCCTCTCACAAACACCACAATTCAACCCCCAAACTCTATTCCGTCCTCGTTATTCTGCTTACCCTCAACGCAACCCTAAAAAACCTAATCAAAATCCCCAAAATATGCAGATATTCGTCAAAACCCTAACTGGCAAAACCATAACCCTAGAGGTCGAATCCTCAGACACAATCGACAATGTCAAAACCAAGATCCAAGACAAAGAAGGCATCCCACCTGATCAACAACGCCTTATCTTTGCAGGCAAACAACTTGAAGATGGTCGCACTTTAGCCGATTACAATATCCAGAAGGAATCAACACTCCATCTTGTTTTACGTCTTCGCGGCGGAACGATGATTAAGGTTAAGACTCTTACTGGGAAAGAGATTGAGATTGATATTGAGCCTACTGATACTATTGATCGTGTTAAGGAGCGGGTCGAGGAGAAGGAAGGGATTCCTCCGGTTCAACAGAGGTTGATTTATGCTGGGAAACAACTTGCTGATGATAAGACTGCTAAGGATTATAATATTGAAGGCGGGTCTGTTCTTCATCTTGTTCTCGCTCTTCGCGGCGGGTTTTGATTCTGTCTTTTAGTTTGATTATGAATTATGGATTATGGATTATGGATTATGGATTATGAATTGGGGTGTTGTTAATGTTGGTACTTTGTTGATTTGGGGTCGGATTTTTAATTCTGTTAATTAATGGAAGATTATGGTTATTATTATTGTGGAAATTGTTTGTTTTGATTTTCATGTTTTGGTTTTTGTGAATGTTGATTGTGTTTTCGTAGAGACGGTCTCTCGAGAGACTTACTCATGAAATAGTTCTATAAGACCGTCTTATAGAAGGGTTACTGATTCGAAATCTTAACTCGCCCTCTTGAATTTTTGTGATTGTATCTGTACGATGTTTGGAGTTGCGGAGTAATTCAATTGCGATGCTGTTAGGGGGTAAAAATAAGGGTTTATCCTAGGACTATTGAAAGTTTTTTTTTAATTGTAGAATGGAAATTGTTTGTTTTAATTTTAGGTTTTGGTTTATTGAATGTTGCTTGTGTTTTGGTGCGTTTATGAAATAGTACTAGTTCTGCAAGACGATCTCCCAGGAGACTTAACCGTGAAATTGATTCAATTAAAAGTGTTTAAATTAGATTCGTAATAAGACAGTTTCCCTGATTTGAAGTCTTAACCGGATGCATTAAAGTTTGGGGATTGTTATCTATGCAATGTTTGGAGTGGCAACGTGATTCAATTGCGATGCTGTTAGGGGCAAGAATGAGGGTTTAGGTTGGGACTCATGCGATTTGGAAATCAAAACAAACTTTTGTTTGATAATTGTGGATCGTGGATGACTGGGGAAGGGATTAGGGGAAAAAGGGTCGAAATTTAGTGTTAATGCATATTGTTTTGTCGAATTTTGGAATTTTTGTTATTGTTATTTCAGAAGGTTAATCTGTATTTGTATTGGGTGTTGACTAGGAGGATGGGAAATCTGAAATCGGGTTCCTGTAAGGTTGAAATTGAGATTAGTAAATGCAATCGCTTGAAGTTGTAGAATGATAAACAAGTGCCTTTTGTTGACTGTTGGGGGAGATTGATGAGTTTTTGAAATTGAGCGAATTAAGCTTTATCGTGTGTGCTAGGTTTCTCCGACTAGATTTCACGTCTCAAACGAGAATTGTGCTTGTCATCGTATGTGTATGCTAAGTTACCCCATCTTCACGTGAATTATATTTGATGTTTGGTACAACAGGTATATTAGCCCAGTGCTTCAAAGTATCATAATTATTATAATATGGTCTTTGATGCTTGGTGTCTGTGTGATTTAGAATTCAGAACGGGCGTTTGTTTTGAATTTGTGTGGATGATTGATGTTGTAATGTGGGTGATGAAGGAAAGAAGCAAAGGTATGAAAGTTCAGGATTTATGAATATGTTTGTGCCCAACCTTTGGAATTGGAGGAATATGATTATGCTTTCCTGCTAGGTAGGAATTGAGCTGAGTTACGCTTTTATTTACTGGAATTACTGCGTATTGTTAGGGTTAATTCATATTGTTTAGCCCAACTTGTTAATTTGTGTTGGTATTTATTTGGTGTGGCTAGAAGAGGGGAAATCTGAAATTGGTTTCCTGTGAGTTTGAAATTGAGTTTAGTAAATGCAAGCACTTGCTGAAGTTGTAGGATGATGAACAAGTGCCTTTTGTTGAATGTTGGGGGAGATTGATGAGTTTTTGAAATTGAGCTTATTAAGCTTCATCGTGTGTGCTAGGTTACTCTGACTAGATTTCAAGTGTCAAACTTGAGAATTAGTGTGCGTGTCATCGTATTTCATGTTTGGTACAACAAAGGATTAGTGTTCTTGTGTACAATATTTGATGTTTGGTACAAGTATATTTGCCCAGTGCTTCAAAGTATCATAATTGTATGTGTTAGATGTTGGAAAATAATTGGTTTATTCTGATGTCTTGTACTATTGTTTTTGTGATTCAACGCTGTGATGATATAGAATTCGGAACGAACTTTTGTTTTGAATTTGTATGAACGATGGATGTTGCCATGTCGGTGATGATGGAAATAAGAAAAGGTGTGCAAGTTCAGTGATTGTGGTAGAGTGATTATCAGTTTATAGAGTATAGCTCTGTGATTACCAGTTAGCATGTCCAATTGGTCCAATTGATCCATGTGGTTACTTTAGCGAATTATTTTAAATTGATCTCCAGTTGTGTCGGTCACTGGTGTGTCATGTGTAAATTCCATTGCGAGTGTCAGACTTGATGCATGGTGTGTTCTGTTTGGGTACTTTAGCGCTCGATACTCTTAAGACACTTCCAAATTCAGATTGTTAAAATTTACACGCGACACAAGCACAAATTTACACTATTATCCAGATCCAAATTCGAATATCCGCTAATACGTGTTTACCTGGAGCCCTGGAGGTGGCCATATGGGCATAATGTCTTACACTCCTGTAATCAAAGCACACATCCAGAAGACCAAATTACTCGGTACTGCTTATCACCAATTACAGCAACTGAATGCTGTAATTGGGATTTGTTTGGAAGAGACAGACCAAAGGCAAGCCATCTTAAGTCGGACCCGGGAAAGAGACAGGCCACGAAAGCAGAGCTGAATGATTGTCACCAATCGTTACAAAGCTTACAATGATACTCCATAGTATTTATTTATTGATCATTGACTAATTTTTGGATTAACACCAATTACAGCAACTGAAACATGATAGAAGAAACCAAGTCGAGACACCGTGATGGGTAGACAAAATGAAATACAGTCTCTCTGAGATGATTTATTGACGTTTATTTATGAAGGAACTTTTTAAACCAGTGAGATGAGAGTTTGGGATATCTCTTTAAACCATCCTTATAGTCGACGTAGTTGATTCCAAAGCGAACCGTATAACCAGAATCCCATTCAAAGTTGTCCAACAATGACCATGCAAAGAATCCCTTCACATCCACACCTTTTCTGCATTTTGACGAACAAGATGCATACAATCACTCTATTTAATCACAAAATTCTTATTTGTGACCGACACTCCTCGTCACAAGCTTGTGACCTCTCATAAGCTGCAAGTGGGAGAGGAGTTGCGAGAGGTCACAAGTTCGTAGAAAGCAAATGGTGACATAATATGGACGTGGAACCGCATAATTACCTAATTGAGAGTTGCAAGTAATAGAGATGATCATGATAGAATTGTATCCTCATTTTATCATTCAGAGCTTCTTCAAGTGATAACTTTTCGTCGTTCAGCTCATCGATACCTACCAAGGAAACATCATATGACCTGATCAAGGGAACATTATTTCCGGCTACTACGAAATGAGCTAGCTAGTAAGATCATGTATTGCACAGCTAGGTTGGAAAAAAAAAAGCATTGATAAATAGAAAAACCCAATAACTGGAACTTAATCATATGGTTAAAGAAGACGGAAATTGGAATGCTCACCATTTTCAGTAATATAAATCAATGGATTGTTATATTTACTCTTCGTGTATATAAGGAGATCGCCGATTCCTCTAGGATACACATAGAGAAACTTCGATGCAGCCTGCAAAACCAGCCAGAAAGGCGTCCAGTTAAAATCAAGGATATCGAAATTTCACCAGTCTTACGGAATTAAAATGTTGTAAAAAGCAATAATACCTGTGGACCAATGGGAACTCCATTTCGCACGGCTGCACAGCAAAGCGATTGAATAAACAGTCGGCACAGGAAACACGTCTGAATGGATGATTAATTAGTTAAATCTCTCTGAAAATATACGACTTACCAGTCATATTGGCGATTGAGTCAGTGATATAGGTGGGTGGTGAGTTCTTCATACCAGGATTGTAGACTGCATAGCGGGCAGAGTAATAGTTCACGCCCACAAAATCATATGACCCAGCTATCATTCTCGAATGCTCAGCTGAGAATTTGGGCAGCCTATCCCCCACTAACGACCGCATGCTATGTGGATACTCACCTTTTGTTATTGGGTCCATATACCTGCTCAATTATTATACCACAAGTTTCATCGATCAACAATAAGTATTAAGCGAGAAAGATCGTCAACAATAGTTTGGACTACGGATCAGCTTTTAAGGTTCCACTTAAACCTGCAATTCTGCAAAAGACTAGACCAGAGCATGAAACTATACTTTAATTGGAAAAACTAAGCTAATTTTATTATTACCATCCAAACATGAAGTCAAGGGACCGAGATGCAGCATTGACATGATGCCTCGCTTGAGAGAGGGGAATAAACCAATACGTCACCAATGAGATGCCGATCTTGCCTTTTTGGGCTGCCTATCATGGTAAATGAAAACAAGGTCAGCGAGATTGAATTCATTCACGGTGCACTTTGTGCCTCGTTGATGTCAAAAAGACATAGGTTTGGGAATATGACAGCCACCTGATATTTTTTTCTGTACAAATCCACAGCAGTTGCATGAGCGAGAAGCAGATGATGAGTAACCAAGTAGGGCTCAGTAGCAGAGTCTCCACCAGTGCAGTTCAGTTGCAGGGATGCTGAACAGCGGCCTGGCGGGAACCTTCCCAGTGCGTATCCTAGAACGCTATATGTCCAAGGTTCATTTAATGTGATCCAGTGCTGCACCTTGTGACCATATTCCTTGAAGCAGAGATCAGCATAGTCTCGGAAGTCGTCCCTATATAATTAAACTTGATTTTACGAGGTAGAAACTAAATTCAAAATTCAAAAGTTTCTAGATCATCACCAAATGCCGCTTGATCTTTTTGGAAAGGCTAAAATAAAAAAAGGGCAAAGGAATGAGACAGCTTACACTATAAGAGGGCTAAGGAAACCGCCATACTCGTCCTCTAAGGCTTGTGGTAAATCCCAGTGGAACAATGTCACGAACGGTCTTATGCCTGCCATGTACAAACACAAAAAAAGTGTATTATTCGTATAATTTAGTAGCATTATTGGTTGAAAATGTCGGTATTAAGGTTAAGACGTTTACCATTTGCTATTAGCGTATCTATAAGTCTGTGATAGTACAACAGTCCTTTCTTGTTCACACCCTTCTTCACTTTCCCATCTGCACGAATATCAAATTAGTTTAACTGGCATACGAGCAGCAAGAGTTAATCACACAGATTGAAGGTTAAAGATTTTACATGGCAATATACGAGACCATGAAATTGAGAATCTGTATGCATCGAGTCCCATTTGCTTCATGATTCCCACATCTTCCTATCGAAATAATAAATCCGTTTTCAACCAAAATTGTTCAATAGTAAGGACAAAGAAGTGTGAACAATGTAATCTTTTCTAATCACCTTATATCTGTGATATGAATCATCAGCCACATCTCCATTACTTCCACCATTGATCCTCGCTGCATCACGTAAACACAAAATAATAAGTCTGTAAAGACATAAAGCTGCCAAGTACAAATGACGAAGGCAAAAGATACCTGGATATTTATGAGAGAAGGTGTCCCATATACTTGGACCTCTTCCATCTTCATGAGCTGCACCTTCATACTGTCAACGCGCGTGTAAGTAAGCGTGCATTTTTACAGAACAGTAAGCCGAGGTCTAGTGCGCAAATGAAACATTGTAATTATATTGTAGGGAGTATGTACCTGATAAGCAGAAGATGCTGTTCCAAATATGAAACCAGCCGGGAAACTGCTCCTGTTTAGCGTACCAATCTTGTAATCAGGCCCGACTAACAGTGTATCATTAGCGCCGACAGAGTTTCCAAGGACAAAGAGGCCGCCTAATAGGAATAATAAAAATTGAAATTGGTTCCCCATTATCATGTGATATCTCCAAGTCTTATGTTTGACTTCACATTTCCAATGCAAGGCTGTACTTATACACATTTACGACAACAATCCGTCTTACTGAAGACCTCTCACACCCCCTCCCCCACTTGCCCTCCCCACTTGCTCATTGTGAGAGGTCTCTCCGAAGAGACCGTCTTCAATGAGAATTTGTGTTACGACAAAGCAAACAAATCGACTTGGCTGTTTACTCGAATAATTTATCTGACACATTCATAACGCCTTCTGTTTACTCTAATAATTAATTTGGCACATTCATAATGCCTTCAGTAGCATTGTAGGTTTGTAGGTTGTAGCATATATCATAATCGGTCAGCGCGTCTTGATATCTGTTATAACGACGTAATTTATGTTAATTTCAATACGTTGCACATGATACATGTGCTAGGCAAAACTGAAACCAATTACTGATAAGACGATGAGACGATCAGACTGACAAGTTCCGTGTGTGTGACTTGTTAAAAGGTTGGATCTGATAAGACGATGAGACTGACAAGACCCGCCGGAAAAACTCTACAATATAATTCAAGGAGTCAATATTAGTAACAGTACCAGAGATTGTGTGTTTTGAAAATGTAAGGTTACCACGTAGAATCTGAAAAAACACAGGGTTACCACGTAGAATAACCAAAAAAAAAAAATTCACTTTCTGAGCTCGTATGCACGAGTTATGCTCTTTTTAAGTTTTTCGGATGAAAATTTTGGGTATTTCGTGCAAAGTGGCAAAGTTCAGGGATACCGCGTGAATTATCTGATAAAACAAACAAACAAGTCAATCGAATTTGTGAAAGGAAAAAATGCTATGAAGTAATTGATGAATAACATAGTGCCAGCATTTTGACAGTTTCGGCAAGTAACAAGGATATGGCACCAAAATCAGCCCGTTCTTCAGCCATTTGATCAAGCACCATGTATCACGAAACCTCTATACATCAATCTTAGCCATAATCCAATGGTACAAAACAAGTTACACGACACAAATATTACCTACATTTACGTGTTACACAACACAAGAAACTACCTACTATTTCCATTTCTTTTGCTAAACTCCAATTAGTCAAACTAAATCACGATCGAACTAGTCTCCCTTGAGACGTAGGTATCAATCTTAGCATTAAAACGGGTCAAATATTACTCCCTCCCATCCAAACCAAAGGCAACATGAGAGGGAGCACAAGTTTTAAGAAAAGAGAGAAAAAGTAAGGGTAATATTGAAATTAAAGTAGAACCACTTATAATTTAATTAACAGCGGGCCACAAACTTGATGACATTGGTTGTAAATAATAAGGGTGTATGAGGCAACATGATGACTGCGCGCGACTTAATACGACTACAAATGCAAACGTTGCTTCAGCACAAGTGTTCATATCTAACATTGTATATCTCTTAGTCACAATTTTGTGGAGGCGTGATTTTTTTTCTAAAATTGTATATCTCGAAAAGACAATCATTTTTAATTTTTTTTTTTCATTTTCTGCATATATGATTGAAAATAAAAGGCAGTCTAGATTTCTCGAACGAATAAACTTCGATAAGTCGTAACTCCGTTTATAAGATGTCAGAAAAATACGATTTGTTTTTCAAGTTGAATATCTCGTAAAGACGTTCCACCTAGGAAAAAAAATTTCACGGCTTTTCAATCTCGTATCTAAGAAATTGACTAGTCAAACATTTTTTCGGCAAAAGTTGAAGTATTCGGTGGAAAACTGCAAACCTCAAGGGTATTATGAGAATTATCCCTAAATTTTAACATTTTATTATAAATGATATACTCCGTATGTATGAGGTAAGCAAGTTTAATATAGTTTTATTACATAGAAAATAAAATTTGACAATAAATAAAAGATAGTCAGGGCGTGACCGGGCACCAAACCTAGTACCAACATATAGATAGAAACTTGTTAAAATAGGAATCATAATGAGCCAATATGAATGCGAGTCGATGGTTGCCTGGCTCGAGCTCGAGAATCATAGGCTCAAGTTCGAGTTCGACATTTGATATGTTCAAGTTAACCCACATCCGACATCCGACATCCGACATCCGACAGACTCCCATTTGCGAAATGTTCAAGTTTCTGCGAAATATCAATGGCGTCGTCCGATTCCAACCTCTCTTCTACAACAACTCCATTTTCCGACCAATTCAACTCTATTCAACTTCCACCTTGATTCCAACTGAAGACAACCCATCTTTCCCCAATTACTTGGTTGAATCTCTAGGGTTTTCTGAGCTTCAATCTCTCTCCATTTCCTCCAAACTCTCTCAATCACGTCCCGGATCTAAAGTTGTGAGTAACTTCCATTTTGCTGAAAACGCACATTCTGTTATTAATTTCTTCAAAGATTACGGTTTTAATCAATCCCAAATCAAGAGTTTAGTCTCTTACGATCCCCGAATTTTAACTGCTAATCTTGACAAAACCCTAATTCCCAAATTGAAGTTTCTTCAAAATGAGGGTTTTTCTGGGACTGTTTTATCCCAGATTGTATGTTGTAATCCTGTTATTTTTAAAACTGGGTTGGAATCTTGCATTTTGCCCACAATTCATTCGTTGAAGGAGATTTTGGGTTGTGATTCTCATGTTATTTCATTCCTGCTGAAACCAACATGGATAGTTTTTAGCACCGTGTCGAAAAATCTGGTGAAAAATGTTGGTTTATTGAAGAGTTATGGGATCCCAATTGAGATGATAAGGAAGCGTTTGATGATCAATCCGCGCCCCTTTTTATTTGTTATAAAAATCTTGAGGGTTTTGTGATTAGGGTTGAACAGAAACTGGGGATTCCTCGATCGTCTCCGCTGTTCCTGTATGGCCTTCATGTGTTGTCTGGCCTTAGTGAGAAGACTATGGACTCGAAAGTGGAATTATTCAAGAGTTTTGGGTGGTTGGAGTCGGATATTTCAGTTCTTTATAGAACAAGCCCTATGAGTATGGCATTTTCTGAAACTGCGATCAAGAAAAAGCTGGGTTTTCTTGTACATGAGCTGGGTCTTAAACCGACTTATATAGTTTCAAATTTTCGATTGCTAAATTGTAGCTTGGAGAAAAGAGTAATGCCAAGACACAAGATACTGGTGGCTTTGAAGGAGAAAGGTCTGACTAAGGCTACTCATCATCTTGGTCAAGTTGTACGCTTAACTGAAACTCAGTTCTTGAGCAAGTTCGTGCTTCCGTTTAAGGAGGTTCATCAAGTTTATACTGAACTCACAGGTATTGCTGTGGTTCAACCCGATGATGTTGCGTGATGATGGGTAAGGCATCAGTGCACGATGCAAACTTGTGTCTTGAATCGTATGACTTTGATGTTCTTACCAATCGTATGAAAAGGCAGCAGTGTTGTAGCAATAAATCCACACGATCCAATTGTAAGACTGAGCTATCTATTTGCTAACTCGTTGTTTTACAGTGTTTTTGTTTTGTTTATATACTCTGTAATTCTGTATAGAGTAGCGATAAATCCACATCATGTCTTGTCACCCCGGTAGGCTGGTAGAGAGGCCATAGGCAGTGAGTGTGATCAAAGTAATGGCCTACTCCTAGCTGGAATAGACCAGGCAGGTTGGAGACCCCATAGACGGGTATGTGTCTATAGCACGATTAGTATGCGCTAGAAACACATACCCATGGAAGGTGTGTTGACTCGTGGAGAAAAGACGAGTAAATATTGTGTATGAATACAATAGACTCACAAAGTTGAAGTAACATGAAAACATATGCCCATGGAAGGTGTGTTGACTCCTAGGTATGATTATAAATGTAACTGACATGAAAGGTGTTGTCGCAAAGCTAGTTCATTTCATTCCTGTTGGCTGTTTTCTGTCTCATTTACCAGCGCTGGCTGACGGAACTAGAATCACCAACACAGCCACTCTCCAAGAGCCCAACTCACAAGCCCACGGAAGGTTAATAAATTTTCTTCTGTTTTCGGCCAAAGGTGCATCCACCTCTTTCTCACCACTCACTTTATACAACCAAATTTGATCTCCTCTGATTTATCTTTATTTTCGTTATTCACTATTAAAAGTGATCTCCGAAGATTAAGAGAATTTTTCCGTAAAGATGAGGAACTTATAATAGTAATAGTAATAGTAATAGTAATAGTAACGTTTTAAAGTGATGATTCCCGAGCAAATAAGAAGCCGTATATGGAAAGGCGATGAAGAGTGTACTACTTTCCTTAATAATTTCTCCTCCCAAGCTTCTACCACTTCTTCGACCCTATACTCTTCCCGAGAAATACTTTTAGGTAAACAAGGTCGATGTTGTAAACTTCCAAGTTCAAAGGTAAATTCTCTAATTACTAGTTCCACATACCACATGTTTTTTCCTTACCCAAAAGGAACTCCTAATACGACCAAGTTTAGGTAATTAAATTCTACCGAGTATCTAATAATCCTGCTTTATATATGTATATATATAGGGTTATACACGTACATAATTATTATTGTTATTGTTATTGTTATTGTTATTGTTCTAGCTAGAGCGTAATTAACAAAAACATGAAGGAAAAGGAGGAAGTATACAAGTTACCAGCCATAGAAGCAGTACCATGGCTAATAAGCACACATGACAACAATGACTCGTCGTCGTCGGAACTTGATGAGAAACAAGCTTTCTTCATAATCAATGACCAACCCTACACCAAAAAAATTCCCGAGTTACACTCTAAGTCCATCATGGGTTCCCATCAAGGCTGGTTAATCCTACAAGAACGAGGAAAACCGACAATGTACTCTATTTGGAATCCCATCACCCAACAATCTATACTTCTCCCTGAACTACCTACTGAAGGAAAACTCAAAAGGTGCATATTCACCTGTGAACCGTACCAAGACGACTGTAATAACGGTACACGCAGCGTCTTGCTGCTATTTTTTAATGGCGGCATAGTGTTTTTGTGTAGGCCTACTGCAAGGGACGATTGTAGGTGGGTCAAACAAAGTCTTGAGCATGATGGTGGAAGGCTTGAAATATCTGACGTCGCTACTGTTAATGGTGACATTTACGCCCGTGCTGATTTTTATCGAGAAGAATACGAGGGTCGTATCTTTGTTCGTATGAGAATTGCTAATGACCACCAAAATTCGATATTTATTGATCGATTGGACATAGAGGGTGCATATTATTCGGAAGCCCAATTCAGAGCATATATGAAATTATATAGTACTTTGGTTGAAGTTTGTGGTCTCTTGTATCTTGTACTCATAATACCACGGCAGCTGCATGACATGGATGGTTACGACATTGTTAAGGCCGTTGTTTGGGTATTAGATTTATCGCAAATGAAGTGGATACCAGTGGAGACGTTAGGGGATCGTGCTTTGTTATTAGGTTTTAATAGCGATTCCACCTGGTGCTCAGCAGGTGCTAGGATTGAAGGTAATTGTATTTATCTCGCAACTCTCAGCTCACAAACATTATATCAATACCGATTGGAAGATAATAGTTACACTCTACTCAAGTCTCATCCCGACTTTCTCCACTCATCCGACGGTCCTACTTGGTTCATGCCCCCCGATTCATCAAGGTTAGTTACGTCTTAATTATTTTTCTTTTTTACTTTATTTAAAATATCCGGAACTCAACATTGGTAGGTAAAAAAAAAAACAAGTTAAATAGAAACACAAGGACAAGAATACTATTGAAACATTGTTTTTAAAGTATTAATGTGTAATTGTTTTTTCTTTCCTTTGGTCTTGTAATTTGACAGATTATCATCAACTCGAAAAGCTAGCGAGATATTTCTGGAAAAGATGGAGGGTAATGAAAATATTAAGCATGTTGAAGAGTTAGAAGAGACGAACACGGAGATGCCAACATCGCTACTCTATCAACTTCCTTCAGACATGCTGATATTAATAACAGAGTATCTGCATTTGTTCGATTACATGCATCTTCGAGGCACTTCCAAGACATTGCATTCTAAAATTCCTAATCGCTTACCTCAGTTGAGAGGTAATTATTCATATCCTCAATTCATGTCACTCAAAAACAACAACAGCAGATGCGAACTATGGGATCCATATCAGAATATACATCGCACCATCATGACAGCACATTCCCACGATTTCCTATCAGGAATCGAGTTTTGCAAAGACGGGTGGTTACTTTTGCGTACCGGGGGACAATCCTTAAAGTTCTTGAATCCGTTTACAAGGGAGAAATTAACCTACCTTCCTAATGACTTTTACATAGCTTGTACAAGTTTTGCATTTTCGACATGTCCTACTTCGCCCGATTGTCTGACCGTTGGAATTTCTGGGTTCCGTGATGTAACGATCAATCTTTTCCGAGCTGGAGATGAAAAATGGGGCTGCTTCCAGTTTTTATCTGAAGTGGGCAGTGAATTTATAAGTAATTATAATTCTAGTCCCAAATATCTCGACGAAGCATTTTATTTTCTAGATGTGTATGGTAATCTGGGAATTTTTAAAATGGAGGGAGAAGGATGGAGTTGGAGGGTTCATAAGGGTCCAATAGCGGGAAATGCATCACTAAATTCGTGTTATTTAGCTGATCTTGGTGGTGGACTTATATCGGTTTTTATTGAACAAGTCGGAGGGAAGGTTGAAGTGTACAAGTTTGATACACTGAACATGAATTGGGTTGCACTAAACGACTTTGGGGATCATATGCTATTTGTTAGTCCGGCATCATCGTTTTCTGTATCGACGAAAGATAACAGCAGCATGAAGAATAGAATTTATCTACCAAAACGCATTGGTAATGAAATGGTGTACTATTCACTCGCCACTGGCATGTATCACACTTCAAGCGGCCACCATCCTCTCAAAGATTTCTATGGCATGAGTTCACAATTATTTTGTTGTTGGCTATAATTTTCGTTAAGTTAATCATTTTGTTGTTGGCTATAATTTTCGTCGAAGTTAAGATAGATTCTTCTTTTCTTCTTTTATTCTATGATGAAGAACTTTAGTTTGTACTTGGTAAAAAAAAAAACTATATAAATATTCGGTATGTTTTGAGGGAAAAAAAATGTCAGTGCCTTGATGCCAATAAGCATACATGTTCGGAGCCTAGATGAATAGACGACAAGTACTCTCTGTCAAAAAATCTCAACTACTGTATGAAAAAATTGGTTTTAACAGAGTTGTTTAAATTAGTTTCACCAAATTTACCCGAAACATCAAGTACCAAATAGAAAACGTTTATCCGCAACAGCGCTAAAAATTTAGAGTACAGACGTTGGAGCATCTTACAAACCTCCTGTGAACTACTAGTAGTGACTAGTGAGCTTACAGAAATCAGAATCCAAGAGTGACATATATCACCTTCAAATATGAATAGGGAGGGTGGTTGTGATGAACAAACACAAAATCAAGGCATCACTGGGTACCTTGTTTCCACCCCCTCCGGAACTTGAGCCACCACTGACCCCATAAGCAGCTGGTACAGCTGAGGGTAAAACTCTAGCAGTAGGGAGCTGAGGATAACCGCCAGTACCACCTCGTGGCGAATGCGGCTTTAGTTTAACCGGTTGACCACCACCATAGTGTGAAGGGCGCCCACCATAAGGAAATTGCTGACTGGGCCCAGATGGTGGGGCATATGACGATGGGAAACTGAAACCTGATATGGCAGGTGGTGGTGGTTCATAAATCATACATAGGTCGTAGGTGACGTGTTACCATAGTATGACTGCATAGGAGGTGCCCACCGCTGGGCTGAGCTGCGGTGAGATAAAGATTTGATGGGTAGGTCTGAGGTGGTACATATGAGCTTTCATACGAGCGATAGCCCATTGGAGCAGATGATGGCTGATATTGAGGACCACTATTGCCCACAATAGATGGATGTTTTTGTGGAGGATGGGGAGGTTGAGGATAGGGCAGCGTTGGAGATGGTTGATATTGCTGTAGTTGTGGTTGTGGAGGGGACCTTGTTGCTGGTTGTAAACGGGAGGTGGTATTTGGTACTGCTGGCTTGAGGAATCAGGAGTCGGAAAATAAGCATCTCTGTGAGGGCCAGGAGGAGGATGATTGTTCTGTTAAGAGGCGGAGAGGCATTTGGTGAGGCCAGGGAAGAATATGATTGGGGAACGGCGGTTGCCAACTGTGGGAATCTTGATTGCTGAGGTGGAACGGAAGCCGCTGGCGCAGCTTGTTGTGCATGATCTTGATGAACGGAAATTGCAGGTTTGGATGATTGCTGCAGGCTTAGAATTTGCAGTTTTGGTAGCAGCAATAACAACTTGCTTATCCTTCACGTTTTGCACCCCAGTTTGTACCTGTAAGGATGTATAAATGAAACCCAAACATAAAAATATGATGAGAGTAAACACGTTCATCCTAATTTCGCTTATAGCACGGGAATGCAGCATGTCGGGAAACATATGTCATGACATATGTTTCCCGACATTGTTAGCATGTGTTGGTCAACTTTTCCAAATGGGATTAGTAAACATCAAAACTCTGAAAGCAAACTAACACACATATAGAGGTGGTTAAACCGTAAACAGGCCGTCGCATCGTGGCTGGTAAGGCAATGCTCCATTTCTAATATAAAGCAATTAATGTTGATGAAAAAAAGAAGAAAATATCAACTGGATGTGGAAGAATTGAAGGTTGACTATGCACTTATGCAGGTGTAGTGAGATTGTCAGACAAATCGAATATGATGGGATAATTGGAAGGCTACATGTAACTGCGGCTATGCTCCATTTATAATATTAGCAATCGGGCATACGGTTATGCTCACCCCTGGCTCATTGCAAATGACCGCGATCCAATAAGACGCCACTGCAACCTTCAAACAGCAATAAAGGAATTGAAGCATAACGACGCAATTACCAGTTACCACACATAACTTGAAGCATCCCCATAACAAAATAGGAGTATCTTAATACAAGGCTTCTAACTTTGAGGAATCATCATCTTAAAAGCCATAAATGAAGGGAATTGAGAGCAAAATCATACTCTAAAAATCAACATACATAAATGAATATATAAAGTTAGAGTGAATTATAAAGGTTCTAACATAGAAAATTTGTAAAATTAGGGTTTCAAAATTAGAGGAACATACGATTCAAGTGATTTGCAAATATGCAAGAGAAATAGCGGAATGTCGCCACTCACTAATCGAACCACCAGTCAAGCCCGGCATCGACACCTTCAAGAAACCCGACATCGATTCGTAACCCTCGGTCTTAATGATGAGGATGGAGGATGAACAATTGGGGTGTTGTAGAGATTCAATTGATTTGGGGTTTTGTTAAGGTTGTTGGGTTACTGTAATTAGTAAGGGCGGTTTAGTTAGGTTAACGCCGGAATGTCATAGTTAGATCGGCTTTTTGAACCTGACATCAGAATATTATCAAAATATTACTTTATAGAGTATTATTTTTGAAATAATAAATATAAAAAATTATTTTATATTTTTAATTAAAAAATTAATTTAAAGTCAATTTTATATTATTTAAATCATTAAACACTAAAATAATTACAATTCATGGACTATACAACCAGTTGTATATGGTTGTACGGTGTAGAATCCGAGCTTTTTGATAAAGAATCTGATTCTTTCACATACATTGCCATTGCTGACACGTAATTCGGACTTTCATTTTTAAAGATCATATTATTCCTCGTAGCCCAGATTACAGCCAGAATACTCAAGAATGTGATTGTTCCCGTTTGATTGTCTTCATTGTTACGGATAAGGTTTAACCAGTTAACCGTCCAAACTTGAATAGAGACACTATTTCCCATCGAACTACGAATACCAAGAGAAGATCCAGCCCACAGACGCTTAGCAAACCCACAATCACGGAAAATGTGTTCTAAAGTTTCGAGTGAATCACTTTCGTGGCATAATCCACATGGTGCCGCCCAAGGCAAATCTCTTTTACCCATTTCTTCGCCAGTAGGAACTGTTGAAGTTAAAATTTTCCATACAAGTACTCTCCAACTTGGTGGGCCTGGTAATGTCCATAGTCGTTTTCTAATAAAGGTTTCACAGTGAGGCTGATTCTGACAGTTGAAGTAACTAAAACGAAGCATTTCGTTTTCTAGGCATTAGTGAAATCTAGGGAGTTATAAATTATACAAATGTAAAGCAATAGCAAAACAAGAAATTAAGAAATACGGCATTTAAGAAAAATAAAAACAGAATTATAGTATAAACATATACTCCCCTCCATCCATAATACACCATTACTAAAACATTCCTGGATTTTTCCCCAAATTGAAAACCCTAAAACTACTTTGAACGAACTCTAGCAATGGCTAAAGGAAAAGCAAGTTACAGTTACATTTGCACCGTGTGCGGAACCACCTTCTCAGACGAGACTACTACCTTCACCCAGTTTTCTGACCATGTCATTTCCCACGGAAGGTATGGGTCTCGCATGAGTATCTAATTAATGCGCACTGAATCTGCAACTTGATTTGAACATTGTTGATTTGCTGCTTATAATAATTAATTAATTAATTATGCACTCAAATTCTGCCATTAATGTTCCGTTCTTGTTCTTGATTTGACACGTATCATTGTTGATTTGTTCTCACTTAAATCCTGCAATTAATGTTGCCGTCTTGATTTCACGCGTGTTTTGCAATCCGACCCTGATCTGATTTTGCTACCAAATACGTAGAAGTAACATAGCAATAATTAGAGTAATTCATTTATGTAATCCCTCCGTTCCCCAATATACTCCGTAAGTCGTTTTAGAGGAGATTATGTTTTTAGCTGAGAGAAATCAATTTCTTGGAAACGTACAATCAAGGAATGAATTCCCTGCCATATTTAACTACTAAGACCATCTAGAACAACCCTTGAAAACTTGTTCCGGGACAGAATCAAGTTTTCGAGGCTGATTTGTTCACTAATACCCATAGGTAGAGGCCCTTCCAAATCTAGTAGCCAAATCCATGAGTCAGCCACTTACATAACGTAAAGCATGGAATTTAGGCAAAAGCAAGGAAGAAACTAGTATAGCATTCACATAGTGACATAGGTACTAAAAGGGAATGGAGTATGGTCTACTCTATACATAACCTAAAGGTCCACATAAACTAGCTACAACTTGGACAGAATGCACATAGTTCGCCGCTTGGAAAAGATAAATGGTTACTGGTTCGCACGTTGGTTCAAGCTCACGCTCTATCAAACAGGAGTCGTCTTTCACGTTATTTTTGTCATTTAAAAAGATGATGCAAATAAACTGAATGAGATAAGTGTAGATAATTGGTTCATTTTTCGAAATGTAAGGGAGTATGCTTGTATACAAATGGGGTCTGGAGCAAAGAAGAAGAAGTCAGAAGCCACATGAGTTACTACTGTTGCTTAGCTCCTCTTTCTCTCCTTTACCTACTTTTTCTTCCTAAGATCAACATGTGATTTCTCTTTACCAATGAGAAATTGAGTATAACATTTACATTGGGATGTTATGGCTGGAACAGGTAGGAACATGCTAAGCATTTGTGTGTGTGTGTGTGTGTGTGTGTGTCTGTGTGCGTGTTCCCTGTCCCGTCTCTAATACAGCTCGTCATTCCCTCATCATGTCATCTCATTGAAGCCATACCCCCACAGTCAACCACCGCCTTAAAAACTCCACCCCTGAAACCTCTTCCCCTGCCCTCACAAACACCGTATCTGGTAATTTTTGAGGTGAGGGATGAGGTTTTGGAGGGCGGAGATTGGGTTTTTAAGGTGAGAGAAGTGATGGTCGAAGGTAGGAATAGGGTTTCAACGAAGATGGTGAAGAGGCAAATTGCCGCCAAGGAGGGGTTAGCAGCAGCGGTGATTGGCGTTAAGGGGGCGGTGACAGTGGTGGTTGTGGGTTGAAGAGATGGCAGTGGTAGTGGTGAGAGGCACCGGCAACGGTGTAGTTAGTTGGTGATTATAGTAAATGCATATAGGTGGTGTTTTTGGTGGTACTTAGGTGAGATGAGGTGGGCTAGGGAAGGGAATCTCTTACCCTTGGGGAGTGGGGAAATGGAATTATTAGAGGGATTTGGGGGTATGGGAGGGAATGAAAAATGTAGTGAAGTGTTACTCAGACTCCTCGACAAAGTGTCGTATCCGACGCGTGTCCGGGTGTCGGACACTTTATTTTAATATTTAGAAGACACTTAGATACGGTCAAACAAGTGTCTTGACCAGTATAATAGACACTGACACGACACTGCTATTATCTTAAGTGTTTAATATCTTATAAAAATATAACATTGAAAAAGATAAATAGGTTAAAAAGTTGAATTTTCCTAGTTGAATGTGCTTCCACTATGG
>JAGPOY010006581.1:0-11275 GCA_018983105.1 Silene uniflora | reverse complement strand
GCTAAAAGAGGTTTGATTAGTTCAAGGCCCCAAACAATACCTTTCCATCCCCACGAAGAATAACTCTTACTATCATTATAAATGAGCTCGCCATCTTGCCATCTTAAACCATATTTAGCACCAATAGACTTACTAAGGATAGAATCTGGGTGGGTAATCAATCTCCACCCAATCTTTGCTAAAAGTGCTTGGTTGAATTCCTTCATACGTCTAATACCAAGACCACCATTCCCTTTGGGTTGACTTAGGAAAAGCCTGCTACACCAACTAATAGAAGGAGATTTCTTGTGACCCGCCCACCAAAAATGTGACAAGATAGCATCTAATCTTTTTGTCACACTTATCGGTATTTTAAACGCCGATAGAAAGTAAACAGAAAGGGAAGACAAGACAGAAGAAATCAAAGCCAATCTACCAATAGACTACTTGTTATTGTTAGAGTATAACAATATTGCATAGCATTATTCTTGGACATTGGTAATTTAGTACACGTAACTAAGACTTTAAAGAGACAATCTTAGAAGTACAGATGCAATTCCTTGGATAACCAACAAAAGACTATATTTCCCATATTGTAATAAAATTACAATATTTTTTACTCCCTCCGTTCCGGTGAATTGTTTACACTTGTATTTTGCACAAATAACTAGGTAAGGAGAGAGATGATAAAGAATGGAATAAAACTCAATATAAAATATAAAGGAATGCAAGTTGCTTGGTTAAACAAATCTTAATCACTTCCATTAATACAATAATTACTTTCATTAAACAATATTTTGGGACATACATTTTCCACCAAATTCTAAACTCATCCTTCTACTCCTACCCCAATCAAGGTCCGTCACAATTGAAGGCTTGTATTCAGTCTTGAGGATCAATCCACATACCAATGTGGCCATCAAGTTCCATATCCAAAGTGATATCACACTTCACCATCAACAACCTTTTCCTCTTTCCTGTGGCCATATCGAATTCATCCTCCCTGAAAATCACAAGACCACAATCTCTTCAGAAATGTCGAAGATGCAGGCACTAACGAATCTGAATGTCGAAGATAGCCATGAGTAGATGATACAGACAATCCTAGAAATTACAAAAATAGATTGAAAACGACAATTAATGAAGTAATTGTGAATGATGAAGAAAGCCTATTACCCACATGATTCATTCAAATATGATTCATTCAAATATTACCCCCTCCCCTCAAATTAATTACTATCAAAAACAAGGACAGAATCGTGCATGCATTGATGCAAAGCTTTAACAACAGACATGATTCATTCAAATATTACCCCATCCTTTCAAATTTGATCCAAAAACTACTCCAAAGAAATCCGATAACAGCAGATTACATTCAGGCACCGTAAATATGAACAAAAATTATCAAATAAAGATAAAAAATTACCATCTGAAAATTTGAGCACCCATAATCAATTTCAACCTCAGATCTATAATTTCAAATGAGTAACAACGAATCTGTAAATATACTCCGACGGTAGGCTTCCTCGGGTTCTTTGTTTGGGTTCTACCAGAACCACCTTACCACCATATCTCCTGATGAAAGGTTCGTAGACGAAGTCGAAGAAAGATAAAGAAAAGTTGCGGGTACGGTTTATCATGAACATGAAGTACAAGAAGCAAGATTTCCATCGAAGACAACCCGATATAGGGTAGGTTTTGTGTGTGTGTGAGAGAGAGATGAGTGTCTGATAAGAGAGAGAGAGAGAGAGAGAGAGAGAGAGAGAGAGAGAGAGAGTTTTAGAGAGAGATGCGCGGCGCTATGAAGAGTAGGAAGACGGAAATGAGGTTGTGAGGTAGGGTTTTGGGAAGATAATGAGGAGTGATTAAGAATTAATTGAATGATTAAGCAAAATAGGCCCACAATCCACATGGCCCATAGTTTACCAAAAATAGAAAGTGTAAACATTTCATCCGTACCCCCCGATTAGGAAACTGTAAACATTTCACCGGAACGGAGGGAGTACTAAATTGAGGTGAATGTCCCACACCATTAATTCAAAAGACGGCCCTATAATTGAGGTAGAACCCTCGAACCACAGAAGTTTCTTTGATCAACAATAGTGATGGCACTGATATTGTTGGTGGAATTACAACATCCTGCATGAATTGCCATGCATGGACCTCTGATTTTTAATTTAACGTCTACCATATTGTTAGTAATGACAAGATAAACAATGGTCCCGACCGGTTAGGACGTCAGGTGACCGATATTGCGATATACGTTAGTCGCTAAGATATTTTGAGGTTCGAATACATGTAATCTTATTATTTTCGCATGTATTCCGGATTTCCGGTGAAAAATTGAAAATGTAGATTTAATTTTTCCCCAAAAAAACTATGTTAATATAGTTATCTGTCTTTTTGAAATGAAAATGTAGATTTAGTTTTTCCGTAAAAAAAACTATGTTAATATATAGTTATCTGTCTTTTTTAAACTTCAAACAAGAATGTGGCTAGTCTTTGATTCTCTCTTTTTTTTAAACGACGGCGGTCTAGGTATTACTTTCTTCGTTCCAAACAATAGTTTACAGAGTATGTGAGCTATTGATTTAAGTGATATACAATAATATTGGATTAGATGTGCTCTAAGCCTTGGATGTAGAGGTCGCAAATGGATTTATGGGTCGGATTTGGTCGGGTTATTTTTGCTATTATGTCTCACATTTCGTTTTAGGTTGGGTCGAATAAGGTTATTTGGAATTTCGAGTCATATTTGTATGTCAAGTTATCGGTTTATTTTGGGTCGAGTCATTTTTTAAGGTCAATTTCGGATCAATGGTTTTAATTAATACAGTACTAATAATGTGACTAACAAAAAGTATGTTTCCATATTTCCGATGGAGCCAAAGATTCATTACTCTTTGGCTATGGATTATAATGGAATAAATCAAAATGGCTCACTAAAGTGGATGCGCTTCTGTCTTTTGTGAAGTAGCGGTCTTTTGATGCAGTTTTTAGCGCAATTTTCATCTTGTGGGTCATTCAGAAACAGCCACCTTGTGTTGCTAACACAAGGGTAAGGCTGCGTACATCCGACCCCCCTTACCCCGCAATTTGCGGGAGCCGTTGAGGCACTGGGGTAATGTTGTTATTGTATTATTATGGATTTTGCAATCAATAAACCCTTTATTTTAATGTGTATATAATATTAATTAATACGAGTACTACTTAATACTTGTGATTTCAGGTCATTGCATGCCATTTTGGATAATTTCGGATCATGTCAATTATGGGTCGGGTGGTTATGGGTCTAGTCAAGACTCAAGACTAGATCAGTTAAAGTTTAAATCCAAACCGAGTCACTTTGGGTTTCAGGCATAATTAGGTCAGACAATTTCATCTCATGCATTTTCGAATCTCCCGTGAGTCTTATCGGATTAGGCCATTGTTCCGATTAGGTCAGCTTTACTAGATCCTACTTGGATGCATGTAGTAGTTTGTATACGAGCAAACATCCCCCTTATACTAAAAGAATAAGGATTATGAAATAATGTTTTCCCTTCAAAAGCACTTATTTAATTAAGGAAACAAATAAGATTGATTTTCTTCCATTAAATCATTATGCTTTTATCATATTTTCTTTTTATCAAACTATAATTTTGTTATTAAACTCTAAAATATAACTATTGACTGAAATAAAATAAATTTGATATAAACCCATGAATTAAAGTATTGTTAATTGTTCCACGTTGAGCTATTACTAATGATTGGGCACATAAGTACTTGTAGAAAATAAAACTATAAGCTTCTACAACTTAAACACACTAAGAATAGACTTATAGTTTATATGATGAATTTTTGTTTTTGAGAAAATTTATAAATAGACATTATTAGTTTCGAATTAAAAAAAATCATTAATACACATTTACTTTTTTTTTTCATGAATCAAAATACTTTGGCGTTAAATATGAAAATTAATAACGTACATATAACTAAAACACACTAAGAATAACTACCTTATATATACTGCGCATGTATTGCGCGGGATCTAGACTAGTTTCAACTACAAAAATAGTAATCCGTACTTCATATGCAATACCCATATACAGTAAACACTGACGTTCACAATACTTTAAGATTGGTGATCCATAGTTTATCTAATAAAGTAACCAATAATCACCCATGAGCCATGACCTCATTAAGGTACAAATCACACCTTAAAATACTTCAAATTGACCAAATTGAATTGACCCTGAATCATAAAAAAACATTTTATTACAATATAGTACATCATTCAGATATTTGTTGAGTTCTCGGTAGCAGGCATTAGTCATTACATATTAGAGCGATAGACCAATTTTTTCGCGGTCATGAAGGCATGAGAACGAGTTTACTAACTTATTAACTAGTCTCTCACTCTTATTTTCAGGCTAATATGAGAAAATGTTGCATTATTAGTACACATTCACATGACATATTGACATCCATAAGAGACATTGTCTACATTATCTCGAGCACGTCGCCACATTGTGCATTTGTAGTCCAAAGGTGAACCAACGATTCTAATACCACTTGTTTATATTGTCGCAACAGGCTCATAATAGATACAAGAACGAATAACTGATCACATTTATGTAATTGTTGTTCCATCCATCCTAAAAACAATTGATGATAAAGAAGATCAAAGATCAGTATCCAAATTTACGTACCTTGCATATTTATCTGCCCCTAATTTTACCAATGAATGATCTAGTACACGTGCATGCATGTGAAGAGACCTCTATATATACCGTCAACCAAAATTGGGTTGCAATTAACTTGTTATGATTTAAGACTAAATTCTCATTTGACGCTTATAAGGTTGTGTGCGACATAGAAAATGCAATTCATGGACTATACAACCAGTTGTATATGGTTGTACGGTGTAGAATCCGAGCTTTTTGATAAAGAATCTGAGCTTTATGTTAAAGAATATGAGCTTTATTAAAAATTATTGAACTCGTCCATTTACACATTAAAAACATGAACTTTAAATTAGCTCATAAAAAATACATATAAGCTCGGGTTCTTATACTTGGTTGTACAATGCTTATGGATCATATTTGCCTAGAACATGTGATCGTTTTATGATAAAATGTAGTAATTATTATTCGACAAAGAAAAAATGATAAACGGCTATATTTTATCATGAAATAGTCACATTTTCTCCGTCATAATTTCTGACCCGTCACAAAAAAGACCTACCGCTCCATTATTCCATTTTATGCATCCAAATTTTTTGTACACTCTTTAAAAATGCTAGTACATATATAAAGTGTAAATCCATTCACTAGAAAAATTGAGTAACTTTATGCTTCTCAAATACTCCAGTATAAAGCTGGCAAAAGTTCACCCGACCCGAGTGATCCGATTGCCACCTCTACTCCAGTACTCATTGTAGTTTCGAACATATCAAAGATTTATTGTTTTTTCTGTTGAATTCCTAGGTCAATGCCTCTAAAATTAATGTAGTAATGCCTTTTTGACTAAGAAAAACTTTTAGTCAAAAGAACTAACCTTGGAGTAATCATGCTTAATTGTTCATATCAACTAATCTCGCTAGTTAATCTCCATTGTAGTTTACATAAATCAATTGATGCAACTTCATCAACCTGAAATTCATCATAAAACATTTAAGTTTATGTACCTCGTACTCCCTCGATTCATTTCATTTTCATACAATCGTCAATCAGTTAAATAAATAAAGGACTGTTCTTATATATATTGAGCAAATGTATGGAAATGAAATGAATGGAGGGAGCGAGCGAGTAAATTACTATCTAGACACTTAAAAATCACCTTAAATTTATGATTTAATTGCAAAAAAAATGCCAAAAAATTACGTAAATGAAGAACAAATACCTGACAATGAATAACATAAATCCACTTATTTAATTTAGAAGAAACACAACTAACAACATCAAGCCCTTCTTCATTCAAGACCTTGAGCACCTTTGAAAGAGGAAAATGAGCTTCTTCTAATCCGGCACAAATTTCGATCTCAATCGCTTTCGAGAAGGTATGAATGCTCACACTACAGCCATCTTTTGAAGATGATGAGGTATTATTATTAGTTGATGAACACCCAACATTTCCTTGTAATTTGGTTGATATTGAAGATGAACATGTTTTTTTGAGGTGGTCTCTTTTATACCCTAGCTCTTTTACATTGCTCTCTAGGTCTTTAATGTACTTTGTTGCCTCAAAAATGTGATCACTCATCGATCGCTTTCCCTGAAAAAAACGTCCATAATAATTGTGTTATACTCGTACTATACAACAGTCTTACACAAGACCAGCTAATGTATTAATAAAGGTAAAATATTAACAAATTTTGGGTATTGCAAGAAGTGAAAATTGATGTAGTCCATAACATAAATCGTGTAAATTTGGATTAAAAACCTAGCCAACCCTATATTAACAAATACACTATATACATAAGAAAAAAAAACTAAACAAATCGAAACAACAAAAAAATAAAACAAACCTTGATATATTCCAAAGGGAGTATTGTGCGAAGGGAAGAGAAAAGATTAGCCATTTCTTGCCTTCTTTGACGCTCGATTTCGCGGTGAATAACCCTCTTGTTTGTAACATCATTATTATCATTGATCTTACCTTGATTAACATTGGTAGTATTATTACCTTCTCCAACTGCTAATGACTTTTTAGCCCAATGTTTTCTATTATTATTTGGAGTATTATTAGTATTACTTATAGAAGGTGAGTTGTTATTAGCAAGGTAATTAGCATGATGATGATCATAGTTAAGTAAATTAGGTACATTAACAATACCATTAATCATATCTTGCTCATCATTAGTAGTATTGGGGACATGGAAACACAAGTCACCTTTTTTATAAGGAAACATGAAGGAAGTAGCGACTGAAAAACACTGTTGTCGACGGTGAACACCCTGATTTACACAGAATGATTAAGAAGACAATGAGGTGGTTAGGGTTAGGATTTTAGAGATTTTAATGAAGTATGATATACCAAGAAAATCTCACTTTTTGAACTAAAGTGAGATTAACTTACATTAATTAAGTGATTAAGAAATTAAGCAAGTTGATTTATAGAGGGTAGCATGTGAGAACGAAGTACAAGTTTTATACTTGTAATTTGATTGTTGTTGTACTACACAATTCAAGTGAATTTAAATTGATGAGGTGAGGGTGAAGCTGGCAAAGATGTACAATGCTTTGGTGCTATGTTTAATAAATGTTTTGGTCCTTATTTAATTAATTGGTGGACCATTTATTGTCTGAATAAGAATAATATCCCAATGGTTATAGACTTATAGCTAGCTTGCTTAACTAATTAAGAGACATTAATTAGAGTGTAGTGATTATTGAGTGATTATGTTAATCATTGATATGAATTTTAATTATAGATGATTTGATTTGATTTGATCGAAATTCGAAAATATCTTTTATAGAATAGTAGTTACAGGGTACAACGATATCGTTCATTGATCGAGACCTTTATTAAGAGCAATCGTATGGCAATACCGTCTTGTCATATCGATCAAGACAGGACATTATGATAATTACGTTATACTTGAAATATATGTTAAAAATACGGAGTAATAGTATTGTTAGTTAGTTATGAATTCAAAAACTTGAGTTACTTTTCAAGTATAACGCAATTACTTTTAATGATCTCGTACGAAGAGACGGTCTTATCATATACTCCGTATTTGTATTCTTAATGAATAAAGTTAGAGTTCCTCATCATTTTCCTTATGCTAAGTGATGTAAATTTCACAAAGAACCCTTTAAGTTAAAGTGATATATACATACACAATTTAATTACAAATATTTTGCCATTTCAAATAATGTGGACAACATTATTAGGAAATATAAACTTTCATTTTCATATTTATCATTTTATCCTAAGGACATTACAAACCACTTGTCACGAAATGATACTTGTAAAATCTCACAACCAGTTTCTTTAATATCATTGTTATTCAAACCGTTTCTGCAATTTTACTTTGTGTCGCGTTTACACATGAGAATTTGTGTGAAAAAATAGGTTTTCAAGTATCATGTGGTAAGTATTTTTATTCATGCAAAAGCAGCAGCAATCGGTACAGTATTCAAAGGATTGTTTTGACTAATTAAAGGACTAATGGAGCTATGATTAACAACAATAGGGAAAATTTAATAATATTACTAGCGTTTTAGTTATCCTATGCGACGGTTATATCCAGTCTATTTTTGCAAAATGTCACCACTTTTTTTTCAATATTAACCACTTTTGAATAAATAGTGATCACTTCGAAAAAATGGTCATTTTTATTCATAAAAAGTGGTCACTATTTAACCATAATAGTCACTTCTCTACTGCTCGCACGTAAAACCGTCGTACATGAGGATTTGGGTTACTAAGGTGATTAGATACTCTAATAGTGTCAATAAATAAGATGATTATTAAAAAGTAATATAGCTTATAAAAAGTTACACATCTACTAAGTATGGTGACGCGTTCAATTAATGATCTAGGGTTAGGAATAAATTATATGAATGGTTGAGGTTAACGGAATTAAAACAATGATTAGCTTGAATCCATAGTTTTTTAATTACTAAATAAATAGTGGCTATTATTAAGATAACGAATAACGTTAGAAGAATAACATTAATAAGTTGCTGTAGCAGATTCGATATCAAATTAAATTAATAAAATTAAAAAAATGTGTGATAATTAATAAGACAAGCAATTATATTATGCCTATTATTTTTATGTATAAATTGAATATGGTGTTACAATATGCGCTATTTTGTAACATCATGTTCAAAAACAATAAATCAGACCAAAATACTACTCCTATCAAGTAAACCAACTTTTCAAGTGAGATTATTAGGGTTTGGATGCCTACTTCGTAAAAGAAGGCGGGAATATGTCATTTAACACAGCCGAACCCGACTTCACCCTACCACCCACATCTCAAAACGTGAAGAACCCTAAGAACAGACCGAACACCATACACCAAAGGACGAACTTCAAACTGTACTCAAAAGGACGACACACCAAACAGACATGGACCGCCTCAGGCTAACCAACGCCAAAGACAACCCGCAAAGGGCACCTATTTCACCAAACGAAACCTCCCAGGACCACTGTCTAACATGCAACAACAATACAACAACATACCCACAGACAAAGGACCGAAAAATGGGGGAAAAGGGGGGATCACTAGACGGTCCCAAACCGACCCGTAGACCAAAACTCGTAAATAAGAGACGACAAAGACAAGACCGATTGCTGGGGGAAAAGGGGGGATCACCAATCGGTCCCAAAACAGACCCGGAAAGCGAAACTCGACAAAGGACAGAGGACCGATTGGTGGGGGAAATGGGGGGATCACCAATCGGTCCTACCCGCCCCGATGAGCAACGATCAGGGACAGACCCGACCAGGAGACAAAACCAAAGGGGTCAGCGAGACCAAAAACACCAAAAAATTAAACAAACCTTCAGCCCAAACCGGCCCAACCACCGGAGAGCGAAAGACGGCCAGAAGACGACCAGAGGTGGTTGCATGTATATATTTCAGCGATAGGACGAGGATCGGAGGGATAGGACCCCAAGGGCGCGGCGGCAGCCATGATCGGCCATCAGAGCCGAAAAAAGACAAGAAAGGTGTGAGAAAGATCATAAAAGGGTTCAATAGAAGCGGGAGATGTGGGGGATCGCCGGAGAAGAGCCAAAGGAAGGGCCCATCCCCGGCGATCGGTAGGTGAAGAAGGGGGAAGTGTGTGGATTGGTGGAGGCGGCGGCGCACAAATATGCTAGGGTTTTTGTTTTCTTTTTAGAGAGTGGGAGGAGAGATTTTTTAGAGATCAGAGAGGATTCCTTATAGATAGAGTGTACTATTATGAGACAAAATCATTACTCCCGATATTAAAATTTTACTTAAATCGATTGGTTAGCTAGATGTTCATATATACTTTTTTTTGTTGTTAGTTCTTTTACTTTTATTACATTCGTTATTACTATTGTTACTTTCACTACTCCCCCGTAATTATTGCTACTTTCAGTACCTCCGCATTAATATTGATAATTTTACTACTCCCATTGTTACTTATACTCCCTCCATTCATAAATTATCATCCCATTTGTCCAATATATGAGAGTTGTATTATATTGAAATGGGGTGATAATTTATGAATGGAGGGAGTATTACTTTCACTACCCCCGCCCGGACGTTGTTACTTCTATTACTTTCACTACCCCGCTCGTTGCTAATATTGTTACTTTCACTACCCCGCCGTAATTATTGCTACTTTTACTACACCCGCATTCGTAATGATAATTTCACTACTCTCGTTGGTTACTTCGTTCTATTACTTTCACTACCCCCTCTTGTTGCTAATATCGATACTTTGACTATTCAACTGAGTGATTACCCTCGTATTACTATATCCAATGTTAATACAATTCTTTTCACTACTAAGAAAATTATTTTTACTATTTAGGCATGCAATTTTAAGAGACTTATATATTTATATAAATATATTACATATATGCATTAAATCAAACCAAAAAAATTATGGAAAATTATATTTTTTTTTGGAAATCTAACTTATTTATTTACATTCTAATAGTTTTCAAAATATAATATAACATACTAATATTATATTCATGTATGTTAAAAAATTAACATCTTCTTTATATAGTTAATAATTTAATGTCATAAGTGGGACATGTTTATTTTAAGGAAAATCTCCATATTCTGATGTTTTCTAAATTTATACTTAAGGCAAAAACTATAATATTTGCATTGAGGTCCCTTGTTCAGGTTCATCGCACAGTGCTATGATTATAAACTATATAGTATAATTAATTTGTATAGATTTATTTAATTACATTCAAGTCCCTTGGTTTATAGAATTAATATATAGTACTAGTATGGGTGCCCGGCTTCGCCCGGGCTACCTCTATTTAGTATTAAAAAATATTTCCAACTAACTAAAACTACTTTAAAGTTGCATAACTCATAAATTTATTATTTATATATTTTAATTTCTATGGTACGGTGTATCTCTTAAAATTAAAATGAAATAAATTATGAGACAAATTCACTACTTCCGCTATTAATATTTTACTTAAATTGATTGATTAGCTAATTTTGTTCATATATACTTTCTTTTGTTCTTACTATTGTTACTTTTATTACACTTGTTATTATTACTTTTACTTTCACTACTCCTACAGTAATTATTATTACCTAATTAGTGTTGCTTTCATTACTTGTACATTAATATGATAAT
>JAGPOY010006580.1:0-10221 GCA_018983105.1 Silene uniflora | reverse complement strand
ACTAATTTTCCAAAAACCGGAAATTCATACTCGCAGACCGTCGGCTCGGTCGAGCTACTTACAGCTCGACCGAGCTACTCTGAGCTCGGTCGAGTCAAAGTGACTCGGCCGACTGAAATCGTTCCAGGAACTTTTCTAATTGGACAACTCTTAAAATTATTCTAAGTGTCAAGTGGCTCGGTCGAGCTACTTCTAAGTCGACCGAGCTACTTGTGCTCGTAAAATCCTTAGTGTTACACTATGCACTTGGATGCGATACGATAAATAACATTACAGAGGCTGATCGGACGAAATTGAGAAACCAGTTCCGGTTTATCAATCTTTGGAATGAGAACAATATGGGTATTATTCCACTCTTTTAGCATAACTCCCGTATTAAGAAATCGAAGAAGAGCCGAAGTAACAAGTTGACCAACTTGGGGCCAGAAGATTTGGAAAAACTTCGGGGTAATACCATCAGGTCCGGGAGATTTTGACCCATCCATACCACGGAGAGCACAAAAAATATCATTTTCAGAGAATGGTGCAGATAACAGGGAACACTCTTCGGGGGTGAGAGAGGGGAGATCAAGAGATGAGAGCAGAGGAACGATGAAACCTTTCGGAGAACCAGGATCTTGTGGAGGCATAGTACAAAGAAGATCTTGAAAATAAGAAGTAATTTCTGAAGCAATCGCATCATGGGAGTCAAGCCAATCTCCTGAACGAGATCGAATAGCCAGGATACGCTGCCGTGCAGTTCGTTGCTTTACACGGGAGAACAGGAAACGAGATGGTAAGCCATCCAAAATCTCGTTCTTCAACTTCGCACGCTGTAACCTGTAAGCATGTTGTTTATGAAGGAGTTGTAGGTGGGAGAAGCGATCAAGCTGGAAAGCTGTAGCTGAATTAATGTCGAGACTTAATTAGCGCGATCATTGGGATGGTTTAAAGAAATGGAGTGTGTACTATTTTTTGCTATAAGACCCTAATAAGACTCACCTCTCTCACCAGTTTCATTTCCAAAGAATGTGAGGAAAAATGGAAAAGAATTACGCTTTGCTCATAAATATTGACAAAAAGGCAAATGAGTGGACTTCAAAGAAAAAAAGTACTGTATAATAAACAATATATTCTACTGTGAGCAAATTCATTATTATAAGCCGATGTTAGAGGAGAAAGCCGGAGAAGGTCCGTAGCATTGCTCATTCTAGTAACAACAGACGTAGAAAAGATGCATAATCTTAAATCGAAAACTTCGACTTTCGTACATTTTATTTCGACTTAAAGCATGCATTTCTTTTTGCCAATTACCTTTGGTATTTGAACAAATTTCTTCTATAAGTTGAAGTTTAACTTTTAGGCCTCTAGCTCCAAACTCGTAACAAGCTCATCTTTACGTGGGATGCAGGCTTGCGATGTGATCAAAACTGAGCAATGTCACTGATACTCTAGACGTCGGCATACCATATAGACTCCGACAAATACCCTAGATTCTGATGGAGCAGCCACTTATGCTCACAAGTCTCAACAAGTATTCTCACGTGCGTGATTTCTGCCGATAGAAAGATGATAAAACCATCAGCAATAAGAGCTACATTTATACGGAGTATTGATAAAGCTATCAGATATATCCCAACTTTAAAAACAGCTCAAAAATAGGAAGAACAGAGAACATAGGAGTAATGCAGATTAAAGTAAGAGAGACCAAGAAATAACTGTTAGTTCTGCTACCAAAAGAATCAGACTTCAATGTAAAAACCTCGTTTAACAAATGAACGGAGATGACTAGCAAAAATAGGGGTAACAACGGATGACTATCCTTTACACCTTGTTTACATGAAAGGATTTGGAGGGGATGAAAGATGAGGGAGCACAAGGGATGCAATTTCCCCTATTTATAGCTTACGAGTCTAACTATAGTCACCGACTCACCGTAAGGGGCAATTTATCAATCCATAGCTCACTTAAGAGGGCCACCAGATGAAAGAATCAGGCAGGCATGGGAAGAACAATTGCATGAATTTGAACTGAAGAATCAGGCAGACTAAGACCCTCAAATTTTGTTGAAAAATGTATACAATTGGTTGGAATCAAGGGATTATATATTATTAGATAACCATTTTAATGCCAACGATGATCCTTTTCGCCAGTAACAATCATCCCAATGTTAGCAACTGTAATGGTTTTCTAATCCACATGCGTTTCATTTTGTTGTGAAAAAGAAATTACTCAATGAAATTCTAGATGAAATTGTAGAAGCAATTATCATTATGGGTCATGCAGAAACAAACTCTCTATTTTGTAGTCAGAGGTATAAGTTGTCTAAATATGGAAGCTGATATATTTATCTCGATTAATGCTTAAACCGATTTCAGTAATGACTAGAGTTTGAATAAGAAACTATCTAACCTCCCTCCTCCCTTCTCTTATGCCACCAGTCCACCACCTCCTTTCATTTTCCATGATCTAAACATATATATAGGCTGTTTCTTATACATGGTATGCAGCAAAAGTCATTTTCTTTGCAAGAGATAAGAACCACAGTTACCGCACAAAATTCAATGAGCACCGACTTAAGAAAGACTGTCTGATAGTAACTTTATGTAAGACACTTTTACTTAAAAACTAGAGGGATAAGTAAACTCAGAACAATAAAAATTAGCCACAATTCTGAATCACTTGCATGTTTTGGCCTACGTGAGATGTGCTAAGATCGTCTCCAGTTTCAGGACACGTGTATTATCCAGTAAATGAACATCCCCACTCGTGGCGAATTGGAGAGGATCCAGATGCACTTAAGATGACAATGTGACACAAATGCTTGATGGAAAATTTTCCATAACCAACATATACCAAAATTTGCAAAACTTCATAATCAGTAAATGCCATACCATTCGATATTGTCCCAGTGAAGAAAACCACCATGTCCTCTGGCATTAGTGAACGTGTAAACAGCACCAGAAACTACATGAAAAGGAAACACACCACATTTTCAACAGCGAGAATAAGAATTATATTCTCATGATATAGTTGAAGTGCAACAATAGTCCAACGTGCTAATCAAGGAAAAGTTTAGATAGCAAAATAACCTTCATAACCTCCGCACACTGGATCTTCTGATAGTAGAATTGGAGTGTCAAGGTCAACGAAACTGTCATAGTTGAATGAGAGAGGATTGTCATTAGAATCAAACACAGATAGTATTTAGGATTTTAAGATAAACTGAATAACAAACCCCAAAACGAGGTTCAACTGATAATAATTTCAATTTAACCCACAAGTTATTCACTTAACTCGAAACAACCCAAGCCAGCAGCAAGGTGCCCAGCAAAGCCCATGGCCAATCTCGTCTCTACCATACCACCAATCATCAAATTCAGCTTAGAAGCTCTCGCCAGCTCGATGACCTCAAGAGCTCCAAGAACTCCTAATTTGGCAAGTTTTATATTGATAACACCTGCAAGATTCTCCTTCACTATTTTGTTAGCGTCAGCTAGACTCTGACAGCTCTCATCTGCAGCAATAACTACCCCATATACATCTTCTGCAATTTGACTAACGTAACCTAAACCTTCCCAATCATCTCTGTGAACTGGTTGTTCAAAAAGTATTGGGGTAACTGCCATATCTGCCAATTAAGAACACGACTAATTAAAGACGGGCAAAGTGTCTCATTTACTGAAAATTATTACTCCGTATTTAATAACAAACCATGCAGTTTCTGAAGAACTTGAACCGCTTCTTCTGGACTGTAGCCTTCATTAGCATCCAATATGAATTGGCAATCAGGGTAAACTTCTTTAATAGCTTTCAGAACCTTTATATCTTCATTCAAATTTTTTCCTACTTTAAGTTTTAGTGTCTTGAATCCCTGCTTTTTGTACACCAAGGCCAATCTGGAAGCGACATCTGCTGGACAAATAGGTATCTGAAAGATAGGGAAACCGAAAACCATAGTTAGTCAAAGTTGCTCGAACCATATAAGATAGTGAATATCACTTAGTACCCCTCAGTCCTCGGTAATGGAAGTATTAACATGCCATTTCACTTATATGTTGTCCTCATTTCCTTTTTGTCAAAAGGCTATGATGTTATTTCATCACTTTATTAGAGGCAACCTTTAGTCAAATAGGGAAATTATAAACGAGTTGGAGGGAGTAAGGCCTATGTTACTCCAACTCTTCTAATTCCTTCGTGTACCCATGCTTAACACTGACACTAGGACACTGGTATGACACTTAAACACTTCATTTAAGTCAAACAACATGAATTGAAGACGTTGCCAAACTTCCAACAACCGCAGCAAACTGGCACCCTAATTATAAAAACTATCAACAACTACAGCAAAATGGCACAAATTGTACACTCTATAGAGGAATTATGATAAATGCACTATTTCTCAAAGCAAGAAAAATTATTTGGATATTAAAGGATGGGTAGATAATTACTGTTATATCAGTAGTTAGAGTATTTGACACTCCACCAAAGAGCCTCCATAAGGGTACTCCAATGCTTTTAGCAACTGCATCAATTAATGCCATCTCAACTCCGGCCCTAACCTGAATTTACAACGTCAAAACATTAGACTACATGCTCATGTGTGGACTTGTTCAAGAAAAAACTATAAAATCCCGGCAACAGGAAATTGGTCAGTTTATCAAGACCATGCACATTAGCACATCCTTAACAAAGAGTTGGATAGTTACTTTTGAACTCGCTAGCCTAACCAACATATTTACTCCCTCCTTTCTACTTATATGGTCCTCTGTTTTCACTTTCGAATTAACAAATGAGGACAATGTTATTGCCATGGAGGGAGATATTGGATTTTACTACTCCCTTTGTCCCAATCATTTGTTTGCCTTTTATATTTTGTAAGGAGTAGGCAAACAAAT
The DNA here is from genome assembly GCA_018983105.1 of Silene uniflora. Classification (NCBI taxonomy): domain Eukaryota; kingdom Viridiplantae; phylum Streptophyta; class Magnoliopsida; order Caryophyllales; family Caryophyllaceae; genus Silene; species Silene uniflora. Next base: position 5,344 of record JAGPOY010006580.1, on the reverse strand, counting down.
GATTGGGATTTGGGGTGGAGGGGGTATATGTTAGTAAATTAAAAAAGGAGACAATTAATTCGAAATAAACTAAGAGGCCGGGATTATAAAAATGGGATGGAGGGAGTACTTTGCACCGCGACAAAAAGAATAAATTGTAATGCTGAAATTCAAGTAACATCCAAAAACTCACAGAAGCAAATTGGTGACCAGGAAGGATAGCAACAATTTCTTGTAAGGCCAAGTGCAAAGTCATAGGAGGACTACTCTGAAGAAACAAACATGCCTCGGCCGCCTTAGCGAGCGCAGTGGGCTGATCCTCGGCCGTAACAGAAGGCAACACCGGAGCCTCGCCCCAACCAACACAGCCATTACTCAACTCTAAGCGAATGCCGACATTTTGAACCTTGTCTAATTTGGAAGATGCAATTGTAAAAGGCGCGATCAAACCCACATTTAAAGGCCTTCTTTCAGCTCTATGAACATCGACTGTTAACGTGGACATAAAATCCTTGAAGCCGAAATTTTGTTGGGTTGTTTGAGGATCCATGACATTTGTTGGGTTGTTTGAGGAGCATGTGATGGATTTGAAAGGGTAAATTGGAGGTAAATTAGAGAGTTTTGTTGGGTTAGGAGGGATTGAAGAGAAGAAAAGGGAGTTTGATGAGGAAAACAACATCGTTGGAAATTACAAGAGATGGAGTTTATGTTGAAATCTGTTGGTGTAATAAGATGTGTCATTGTAACAACCTTATGAGTGTGTTTTTGTACTTAGCAGTGAGCATCTGATGCGTGCCAATTTGGAGTATTTAATTAAACAAGCCGCCTCACGCCTCTTGCAGAGTGTATAATAACTATCACACATTCTCGTTTAAGACGGGCACCAGCTGCCTTGGCTTATTACGGGTTANAAAAAAAAAAAAAAAAGTTCTTCTGAATGTTACACATTATGACATGAATAAAGAACACCATAAATGGCCATTCGCTTGCTGGTAAGGGCAGTGATCCATGAATTCAGAAATACAGGGGCCAGATTTGACATGATTATTAGAATAAGATCAGGTCTACTTTTTAGGATATAGTACTTCGTAACTTTGTTATTAAATCTATTTTTCTAGATCTATATATGTAGGTAGTCTATGAATTCTTATGTTCATCGGGTGTACACATCTCCGTACATCCTACCGAATAAGAAAATTGGAACTACGGAGTATATATGTTCATCGGGTGTACACATCTTATGTAACTTACATTCTTATGATTCGAAGATTTACTAGATTAAAGTAATTCAACATATGGTGGTAACTGGTAAATGTTCCAACTTGCCTACTGACTACAACACATTTACCACCATATTGATGAATTACTTTCATGACTTCCTCGGTTCATATATGCAAAACAAGTATTGCAAATTAAGTCAAAGGCAATCATAGAAGGTGTCATACGGACATGGCAATACTTTCCCGACTTCCTCGGTTCATATATTTAGACATGAGTGTACTAAAAAAATGCTCACTTTGTTACAGTTTCTGATACCTCCTATGTTTCCAGACTTGGCTCATAAGTGCCACTGTCAGTTTTGACGAGTTAATATATGCTGAATTTCCAACTTTTCGGATTTGAGTCATTTGACCAAGATGAAAGCATAAATTTTCTACAAAAAATCTCATTGAAGACACACCATATTCGTCATAAATGAAGACGGATACCATTTCCTCTCACAAAATACCCATGAGATGTGAGTGGGGAGCACATGAGGGGTGTCCACCTTGTCCCCTCTAACCATTTCCTCTCACAAAATACCCGTTGCAAGATCCGACTCGTCACAAGCAAGACTCTTTGAATTTTCTACACAAAGTATTCGCTTTGTAGATTATACGAAGGAGGGAATATGCCTTCAGAATTATCCGGCTATAAGAAAAAGCATAACTACTAATTTTCACTGTTCCTAAATCCTAAATTGTCCACTCAATGTGGTGCATAATTGCTGCGGTTTTCTTTGACCATGACGCCATTCTTCAAACACTCAGATCATCGTCGGGACTCGTCACTAAGATCATCGTCAGACCCAGAGGAGTTGTCATCTGAACTAGATATATTTAATCGAAGTTCTTCTATTAACTCATCATCAGTATCCTCATGATTACCGCTCAGCTTCCGCGAGTATTGCCTCAAAGATTGAAGGGATGGCTTCTGTATCACCACCGAGATAGCTGTCTATTCTCCTTTTCAATTCTGCAATTAGAGAGATGTTGAAAAAATTATGCATGGTTTAAAAGAAACAAGTCAAACGAGCTTAGCATCATACGGAGTATATATCAAACAAAACGAACAAGAAAAAAACTGTTAATTACAAAAACACAGAAATTGATGCAGAACCAATCCTCTCCCGTACATAGGCAAGCGTGTTTTTAATAATGATTTCAACAAAAAGGCAGCATCATTTTTACTACTGCTATAAGATAGCATAAACAAAAGTTACTATTACGGTAGAAAGGGAGAGATGAATTGATGGATCAGCAGGAAGACCGGAGATATACATGAGAGCTTCACATAATAAAAAGTAACATAGGAGTTGGAAAGAGGTCCTCGTGAAACGCCATGAACCGATTTTACTTATTGCTTGTGAATAATATAAAAAAGATTAAAATAAATAACATAGAAAGGGAAACATGTTTGATTCCTAAATTTCACTTCATCATCTTTTCAAAAAGATATGCCAACAGTAAATAGTAGTTTGTATGATTAAAAAATGAGCTACTCCTACTATGTAGTTAAAGTTCATCATCAAGGACAGCACAACAAACATTTCAGGTAATTATGCACGAGTTATGAACCTACTGTAGCTAATTATACCACTAACATCCTCCAATCCTTCATCCATTCTTCATCTCCCTCCTTCCTCCCCTTCCATTTTCACTCATAATTTTTGTTATCCAAACACCCACATCTCATTTGCCCTTCCTTTCTCTCCCCTCCTTCACCTCCCCTCACTCCCTCTCCCCTCCTAAAATTGTATCCAAACGGACCCTTAGGCCTTGTTTGGATAACAAAAATGGAGGGAAAGGGAGGGGAGGGGGAAAGAGGGAAGGGAAAGGGAGGGAAGGGGAGGGGAGGGAGAATGGTGGGGGAGAGTTTTCCCTCCAAATCTTTCCTATGTTGGAGAGGAAACATTTTGGCTTGGAGGAGGGAAATGGAGGGATCAATTATCCCTCCCCTCCAAACCTCTCCATCCTCATTTTGCTATCCAAACAATGGAAATTGCCTCCCTCCAATTCCCTCCCCTCCCTTTCCTTCCAAATCCTTGTATCCAAACAAGGCCTTAGGGTGTGTTTAGATAGCAAAAATGGAGGGAAAGGGAGGGGAGGGGGAAGGAGGATAGAGAAAGGGAGGTAAGGGAAGGGGAGGGCAAATGGAATGTGGGTGTTTGGATACAATTTCTTTCCAAATCTTGCCTATTGTGGAGAGATTTTGATTTGTCTTGGAGTAGGGATTATGGATCCCTCCAAATCTCCCCCCCTCCATCCTTGTTTGCAACAAGGGATTTTAAGTCCCCTACTCTCCCTCCCTTTCTTGTCCCTCCAAATCCCCCAATCCAAACACAGTGTGTTTGGATAGCAAAAATAGAGGGAAAAGGAGAGGAGGGGGAAGGAGGGAAGAGAAAGGGAGGTAAGGGAAGGGGAGGGCAAATGAAATGTGGATGTTTGGATACAATTTCTTTCCAAATCTTGCCTCTTGTGAAAACATTTTGGTTTGCCTTGGAGGCTGTCTTACTCGGACTCGGGTACGCCGTGTCCGGCTGGATACGTATCCGCGTGTCCGATACGCCAATCTCAGAAATGCCAAATCCCTGGACACGGTCAACAGCGTATCTTGACCTATTTTATGGACACCGATACGATACGTCGAATAAATCATAAAATTATAAAATCAGTAAAAAACTAAAAATATAAAATCCGAAATGATAACATCATAACATTAATATGATACATTAAACTGTTTTCGACTTTCCCCCAAAATGTCTAACAAGTAACAACTTCAAAGCCATGAACGATCTACTGTCAAAGCCATGTTCTAAGTTCTAACAACTTGTTTCCTACCTCCTGGCTTGCAAAATATTTCTAACTCTTGAAGTTGTTACTTGATACTAACAAGTAACAACTTCAAGAGTTCAAGAGCAAGTTAACTACTTAACTTCAAAGTTCAAACGGATATTTCCCATGGTACCCCTGTGGTTTGTCACTTTGTCCATGGTACCCCTCTTTTTAAGAATGTGTCCATAGTACCCCTGAGGTTCATTATTTGTGTCAATGGTACCCTTATTGTGTTCTGGCCGTTAAATTAACACTAACGGTGTTAGATTAAGGTCAATAACTTGTTTTGGCGGGAAAATTAGTTTTTCTAACAACTTTATTAAAAATTGAAGTTTGCACGAAATACCCCTGAGGTTTGCAATATACCATTTTCTGGCTCAACAGCTACTCATCATCTTTTTTTTCACTATAATACACATTCAACACCTCTATTGAACAACTTCATCCAAGCTTAATTCATTCACGCAACTAGTTCAACAATCCAAAATATTACAGCACATCAATATGCCACCAAGAAATTACATGGTGCATTCAACAACATATGCACCCCAAAATTTACAACATAACAAGCCAAAAACTTACCAGTGGTGCATTGTGATTTCTTGGTGACATTTCCTTCTAAAATGAACTCCAAAATATTACAGCACACCAATATGCCACCAAGAAATTACATGGTGCATTCAACCAGAAAATGGTATATTGCAAACCTCAGGGGTATTTCGTGCAAACTTCAATTTTTAATAAAGTTGTTAGAAAAACAAATTTCCCGCCAAAACAAGTTATTGGCCTTAATCTAACACCGTTAGTGTTAATTTAACGGCCAGAACACAATAAGAGTACCATTGACACAAATAATGAACCTCAGGGGTACCATGGACACATTCTTAAAAAGAGGGGTACCATGGACAAAGTGACAAACCACAGGGGTACCATGGGAAATATCCGAAGTTCAAAAGTGGTCTGACACACTAAAAGTCTAAGACTCTAAGAGTACAGGAGCTTCATTTCTTTCCCCTGCCTGCACTTCAACATCCTCGTCTCCAAGTTCAAAGACGACTCCTTCCAGCTCTGGATCATTGATGGACAAATCTGCCAATTCCACAATTTCGGCATCCACATCGTACTTGTCACCGCCTAATAAAAATTAAGATAATAGAATAAGTAGCAATGAAATTATAATTATAAATATGAAAAGAAAAATAAGTAATTAACAATATAACATAATAGAATCTTGTTATCTTACCAATATCCCAATACTTAGAGGGACCATT
>JAGPOY010006579.1:0-10222 GCA_018983105.1 Silene uniflora | reverse complement strand
TGACGATATTGTATAATTAACATAATTAATATAACTGCTTATATTAATTTCCCATTTTATACATTTAATTAAATATAACCGTTTATATTTAATTTATGAATTAATCATGTAATTCGCTTTAGCTAAAATTATTTAATCCGTATTAAATAATTACATTCACATCACATTGACTAAATTTATAGTCAATTACTCCGACTAACCGCTTAGTCGTATCCGGCATAAATGTGACTGTATTTTCATGCCGTCACATCTCTCAAACGTGTCCTATAGGTGTGACTTATAGGGACCAGTTGATCACCGCCATCCGTATGACAGTAGCGTCAAACTTATCTAGCAAGTCAACCGTTACTGATAAACGTGGATCAACTGATAATAATACAAAAGTATGCCCTTGTGATCTTTTAAGAGATTTAGTAAGTCATTGTACTAACTGTAAAGGACACCAGCCCCAACAACAACTTCACTGCAAAAGGTAAGAGATGGGGCCCAATTCTGAATCTTCACAATTTTTCGGACAGGCGAAAAATTTTGCCTCTATTTCTACATCCTTTACTTTGTTTATTAATTTTTAATGCCTCTTTCCTCTTCACCATTTTGGTGAGAATTGTCAAATACACCAATGTGGGTGCTCTAAGTGAAGATTTGGACGCGTAACCAAGTTTGTCATTTATTATTCCATGACATAAGGACTCTATTTGGCTCAATATCCATCTCAATCCTAATATTTATTGATATATATGGGCTAAAAAAATTTTGACGGGAAATTTATTGATCCCCTGCCAAATTTTCACGTCCAAAGATGGATATTGAGCCTAATAGAGTCCTTATGTCATGGGATGATAAATGACAAGCTTGGTTACGTGTCCAAGTCATCACTTAACGCCTAAAACTGAATTTAACTGACGGAAAATAAAGTGTAGGGGTACAGTTAGTGATAATGACAACAATTAGGGGTACCATGTATGTTTTAAAAACGCGAAAGTGGTGATTAGGCCCCATAACTCTGAGCAATTGTGAGATTAAGCCCCATAACTTTCAAATGTAGTGATTAGGCCCCATAACTTTAAGTTAAAGTGAAATTGAATCCAATTTTTTGATTTCCAACCAAAATTGCAGCAAAAAAATCAATTTCATTCATTAATACAATTTATCGATACAATAAAAGTTGTTATACATTTATAAATTGTACGAAATATATTACACATTTTGAGAAAAATTTAATATTTGAATGAATTACATAAAATTTAGAATTTTTAAACTAATTTCATATGTATATCAATTATATTAAAATTAGGGAAAATATTTAAAATATTCTATATAAAAACTATATTAATTAATAAATTATTTAAATACTTTTAGAATATTAAAAATTATTTAATGTACAATGAGTATAAAATGATTTAATGATATATTTATGTTAAAACTAATAATATGATTGAATTTCACTTTTTGTCAAAGTTATGGGGGCTAATTGCTACATTTGTAAGTTATGGGGCTTAATCTCACAATTGATCAGAGTTATGGGGCCTAATCACCACTTTCGCGAAAAACGCGATGTAGGGGTACCATATAGAAAGTCGGAAAATTAAGGAATACTATGTAGAATATCCCTTTATTTTAAAACATAGTTTTATTACATGATTAATTACTCACATGATTATCACGTAAATATAGTCGCCACTTGTCACGTACGTGTAACAACTGATCGGTCTGATATTTCGTATAACGTTGTGATATTGAATATATTAAGGAAAAAAATGTTTAATATTACTAATATCATATATTAAAGATAATAATTAAATTAAAGAATAACTACTCCGTATGTGTTTATAAGTAAAAATAAAGAAAATAAAAATTTGTAAAAGGGCGTTAATCAGACCCTAAACCCGACCCAAACCCCGTATAAACCCGACCCGTATAAACTCGTATTTTACAAACTCGAAATCGACCCGGCCCGTATTTTACCCAAACCAGAAGTGACCGAATCCGTAACCCGCCCGTTCGACCCGTTTGACAGGTCTAAATGTACTCCCTCCTATTCTGCATATACTCCCCCAATGGCTTGTGCAGAGATATTAAGAAAAGAAATAAAGAATGAATTAAAAGGACTAGTTGACTTGTATGTAGAAAGGAGAAGACATGATTAATTAAACTAAAGCAAAATGGATTAAACTTATTAATCATTCCCTTCAATATAAAATAAATCATGGGCCACAAAGTTGATACATAAAGTTATACGTAGTACATTTCTTGATTTTCTCCATTACATAACATTTCTTACAACTTTTACATTACTTAAATTACAATGTTGAGATTTCAAGATTCATAAAATTACAACCCGTCATAAAAATTATGAAATTAAACTTACAAACTTTTAATTAAAATGACAAAAGACAAAAATAAATTGAAATTAACTTCTAATTTGCATGTGGGTTTTACTTCATTTCTTCCTTCATTGTCATTAATTAGAATTAATAAAATCAAGGACACACAAGTGGAGAATTCTGATAAAATTTGGCACCAAATTTAGACTAAATTTTCAGATTTGCGCCAGTTTGAACATTTCAGAGCAGTTCAAAATTTGCGCCCAACATCAATCAACAATTTGTGCAAGTTCAAATAATTAAAATTTTCTTACAGCTATATATAGAAAGTGACTGTTTAAGGCAGATCAATTATAAGCAAACAAACAAAAATGCAAAATTTATAAGCAAAGTGATGACAAACAAAAATTCTCATTAAATACACCGCCAAATAATTCATCCTTAAACACAAACAAATTCATGACAAAGAAAATCAGGAACTTGGATAACTTAGAGAGAGAGCAAAAATAATTCAGATTCTACTTCTGAAATGCATAGATGGGAAACCAGTTAGGGACTCAGAGGTACCATGTTAGAGGTGGCTCAAAAATATGGTGTAACCAGGAGAGTCATCACTAATTTGTGGGATGATGCAAAGCAATAAAGAGATGCAAGGGTACTCATTAATGTGAATATCAAGCTAAAGGGAAGGAAATGAACTAACAAGGTAGAATTTGATGATGCAAAGTTCAAAAGCATTGACTACAGACTCAGAACTACTCAAAAAAGGGTGGCTGCGGCTATGGATGTAAGTCAATCAACTGTCTCTAGGTGGGTTAAATGCAAAGTGATCATGAGTCATACCAATGCTATCAAACCAAGTTTGACAGACAAAAATAAACTTGCTAGGTTAATTTTCTGTCTCTCTAAGCTATATTATGATGATATGCTTAGTAAAGCATGTTCAAAGACCAAATTAATGTTATACACATAAATGATAAATGGTTTTACATTACTGAAGATTGCCCTACATGGAAGAAGATTAAGACCAAATTAATGTTATACACATCAAAGCCAAAGTTCTCGAACAAGGATGTATCACATGTGGGGAATATTGTCACATGATCAAAGATTGCCCTACATGGAAGAAGAGTAAGAATAAAGACAAGCGTGAAAGCACAAAGAATAACAATAAGCAAGCTATGTTTGCGTCATGTGGTTTAAGAGATCTAGTCATATTCTCACAACCTACTTAAGTAAGTAAGACAACTCATACCATACACGATTTACATGTTTCTTTCAATGTCAACTTACCTTAAACAATCGCTAAAAAACGTGATTAGAAGAGAGGAAGGAATGAAACGATGCATTAATTATGTGTTCCAACCATAAGGCTCGATCGAGCACACCATTCATAAGCAACATCAGCCATCAAACGAGGCACGACTCTATATCATCTGCTTTTATGAGAATCATCACATTTTTTGTGTTAAATTAAGACCTTTTTTTTAACAGTTGGATATTATATATACTAGCAAGTGACCTTTTTTTGTGTTAAATAAATTAACCATTTCTGCGATAACTGCGTTTTCTTAGCAATATTATATATGCACAAGAATGCGATACTTAGATACTACATCATTAAACATAAAATTACATAACTACGAAATATGATATATCTGCGGCAGATATGTCGGTGAAGGACAAGACAGTAATGCAAAGTATTCTTGACGTGTTGGTGGATTATGGTAGCTTGGGCACGAGGTTCAACACCGACGGCTTCCACAAGGCAAAGAGTTTTGAGGGACCATTGAACAACTCGGTCGATGAGTAACGAGAGTAAGATGCACTTATTACATACTATTCCTAGAACATAGAAAAAGAAAGTGGATAACAAGGCAATCTAACCCGTATCCGTAGGTGAATATCTCCAACAACTACATTTTGGTGATCGAACACACCAGTCAAATGAAGAATAATCCAAGTAGTCTAATCAAACGACAGACGAGAATAGAGAACGATCGACCGGGGACTACCCGAGAGGTGACCGGGTAGAAGTACAACAAACCAAAGTGCTGATTGACAAACAAAACAACCATGGGAGGGGAAGGATGGACTGGAAAACCAAAAAGAAATGATAACAAGTGGGCTAAAAAACGACTTGATGAGAAATTATCGAGGCATAGAGTTGACCCGTCGGAGATTGGCCACGAAACGGTCAAATCTCCAGAGTCCAAGATGGAGAACATGGAGTGGTGGGAGGAAGAGGCGGCGGTGGACAAAGGAGACACTGATTTGAGGCTTCTTTTTACGTGAGGATTCTCTCTCTACTTTTTAGAGAGAGAGTTGTTATTTCTATCAAAATTAGAAGTTAAAATCATCATTTTGTATGTGTACAAGGTATCTATCTATAGTTTCAAACCCTTAACCTTTAACACAATGCAAAATACTTTGTATCTCAAACAACTAATCCTACTGATAATATTAAGACATAACAATACATGTACGGATGTTAACTAATTTTTTGCTGACAAAAGTATGGAGAGTTTTCCTCGAACGATACGTGATCCCACGTGGGCCCAAATGTAACAAGTTTCCGATTCAAATTGACAAATTTTATTTTTTATTTTTTAGCATTATTTTATTTTAATAAAAATGTTGATGGTTAGTCTAATAAGAAATCAGAAATGCAAAAATTTGAGGCCTGAACTTTTTCACATACGGATTTTACTCTTTCACATATGTCTTTTACAATTATACCCTTCTCATTTTTTCCTCCCTCAATTTTTTCACCTCCATTTTCTTCTCCTCCCTCCAATAAGCCGCTTCGACCAACCACATTCCGGGCGCCGCGTACTCCCGCCGATCATGCCCGGACGTATGTGAAACAGTGTAAAGGTTTGACCACCTATTTTCTGCACCACCATTTCATTAGTTGATATTGATATGCATGTGAATGATATTTTGTCCAGAAAATTAGAACTTCTTGCCTAACCGCCCTACCAATCAAATATTCATTGAATCATTTGGCCACTGATCTTTTGTAATATAAATTGCCAAACGACATTGTTCGCAGTCTTCGCACTGATATAAACACCATAACTTTTACTTAACCAATAACCATTGCTAGAATATTAATGATATACTCCTCGATAACTTTTACTTACATCTTTGCTCTTACTTTTGTTAACAAGTATAAACCCTAATTGATCTTCCACAACTACATATATTAATTTCACTAATTGATAAACCCTAAAAGTTTCAATAAAATGTCTTAATAGTTGCTAAATGACTAAGTTATTTCCCAATAGGAGGAATTATGATCCATTGTTCAAGTTGTTAGAGCAATTAGCAATTGTTCGATTTTTGGGGAAAATTTTGATTTGGTTGAGTTGAGAAAAGGGTATAATATGGAAAGTTAATGAAAAAATGTATATGAAAGAGTAAAATCCGTATGTGAAAAAGTAATTCCGTATGCTAAAATAATCAATTGCAAATTGAGAGGCTTGCTTTAACTTGAAACTCGTCCAATTTGTGTCCCCTAAATTCCTGAAATTCCCAAAAATCAATTGAATTTGTGTGTTTCTTTGCTCATTTGTTGCTCCATTATCAGACGAAGGAATGTCATCAGTAGTATCAGTATCATCCATTTGTTCTTCCACTTCAATTATCAACACCAAAACCCACTTCCCTTCTCCTCTTCTCTCTTCTCCTTCTTTCCCTCTTCACTACAGGTATTCTCTCTTTAAATTAAGTTTAAATTCCCTTGATTTTGTCTTCTTCTTTATTTTTGGTGTGTTGAATTTATTATTTATGTTCTGGGCAGTGCTCAAATTTGCGGAAACAGTCTCTTCGTGTTACTAACACAGGGTCGTACATCCAACCCCCATACCCCGCAATTTGTGGGAACCATTGAGGCACCGGGACAATGTTGTTGTCTTAGTTTTAAGTAGGTAGCTTTCCTTTTGTTAAATGGGTTCATAGGTTTCGGTTGGCATGTTTATGATGGAGTATGTAGTTACTGGACTGTGGTAAATCAAGCTCTGGAATTTTATGGTAATTGTAGTGGTAAAACCGGATTTGAAGTTAATTACTGAAAACATAGTTTGAAAATTTTAGGTGTGAACTAATAAGCAATGTAGAAGAAATAATATTAGAAGTTTTAACTATAATGGTTTAATGAATAGGGGGCCAACTTCCTCGGCTAGCGCCCTCTAGTTGAACGACTGCAGACTGGGTTTTTGTTGATGAGAAGAATAACTGATACGGTCATACAGAGTAATTTTTGATGGGAGGAGATTCGGCAGTATAGTTTCTATTACAAGGGTACACAGGAGAGCTTTTCTTTGGTTGATTTTTTCTTGTCATTTCTTTGTACTAGGCGTGAATGATGTTACTGAGGGAAATTTTGATCTCTCACACATCGTTTTTTTCATAGTTTCTAAAAGGTGTTCCGTTAGGTTCTTAGAACAAGCGCAGGATGTTAGGTGCCACAATTATGTGTGAGTTTTGTTGTATCTAGTTTTTGCATGTGAGTGTCAATTATCAGATGTTCCATTTTGTCATACTGGTGAAGGATGTCTTACATTTAAGTAAGGAGAAGCTTGAGCTAAAATTATCTATGGAATACATGTATATAAGGTTGATTATGTTCAAATGTATTTGATAAGCCTGAATTTTGACTTCCACACAGGGCCCCAAATCATTAATTTACTCTGCTGAAACTAATACTCCGTAGTTAGTGCTGTTGAGAGAATTCATGTAAACGAAGCTGTTGAATCAGAACGACAAGGCCTATAATAAGCGTTTGTTGTTCTAGATGTTCAGATTGAGGATCTTATAATGTCATGCACTATTAGTGAGTTTGTCTTTAGCAGATACTCCCTCCCATTCACTGGAATCATATGTGACTTCCAAATTTAAACTTCACATGCCCATCTTAGTCGTACTACAATCTCATATCCTCACCTAGGTTATATTGCCTTAAATCTTATACTTAACTTGCGGTACCTTCATCCTCTTGGGGAAATCAAAAAGTGACAAATGTATTTCGGCAACTTTCATATTGCATTGTGTTGATGATAGGAGCAGTGATGGATCCTGAACTTAGTTCTATAGTCGTGCTCCATGTGAATTTCTTGTACTTTTAATGGAGGAGATCGTCATTTCATCCGTAACTGCAGGAACAAAAGCTGTCGTGTGAAGTGTACTTATGGGGGAGCAAACTTGGATGACTCTAGATCTGCTACAATAGATGTTACGGCAAATGTTATAACCGAAAAGGTACGAACAAGAAGTGGGTTTGTTTCTATCTTGATTTAAGTTTTATCTGTTGCTAAACATCGACTTATTTGGGACCTGCTTTTTTTGGTAGCTAGTTGTCCTGGGAGGCAGTGGTTTTGTTGGTTCAGCAATATGTAAGGCGGCTGTATCTAATGGCATAGAGGCTGTAAGTCTAAGCAGGTATAGTTCATGTCTATTCTTTCAGCTCATGTTGCACATTTCATGGCTTTTGCATGCGAGGATTACCATTGAAATATATGAAGTTTCCACTTGAGCATATTGGGGAATCCACGTTTAGTTCAGTTTGTGCCTATTAAAGAGCCCCTTGGTAAGAGGTGTTTCGTGTTGTCTAGTCATAAAAATAGCTTCTTTATTAAGGAGTCGCTGCTTTAATTAATTTCTAGGAAAATGTGAGACGAGAAGGGTTCCATTTAAAAAACTGAACGAGGTTTTTTCATTGATGAGTAGAGGTTTTTGGAGGATTGGTTTTCTTACAAATATAATGAAATATTCAGGTCAGGACGCCCTCGTTTCTCAGAATCTTGGGTTGATCAGGTTTCATGGATACCAGGTACTAGTCACCACTTGCTCACTCTCTTTGCTGGTTGGTTGATGTACTACACAGAGTATTAATATCTTTCTAAGAATAGTCACTGTAAAGTATCTTCATATATGATCAAACATTTATTTTAGGTGAGGGAATTTATTACCGACATAGTTGAAGGACATAATCAGGTGTGATTTAAAAAGTCATAAAAGCCGCAACCCTAAACACTGTCATCTCAAAAACAAACCATCCCAATAATAGCACTGTAATAGTTTGAAAATTTGAAGATAAACATTAAGCTCCTCCGCTTGACTTTAAGTGCTTATGGTGCACATGTCTCCACACCACTTGTTGAACATTTTGTCTTGACGGCACACTTGATTAGCTGTCTAGGTAAAAACATCTGAAAGTAATATATTTATGTTGCTGTTTGGAAGCACTTGTCATCCTGGTTTCTATTTAGTTACCTACTAGACGTGTATTTGTTCTAGTCATCGACTTACTCTGATAATTTAAAGTCTTTTTTTGGTTATCAGGGGATGTTTTCTATGCTAACTGGGATGAAGTCCTTGCTGGGGCGACCGCTGTTGTTTCCACCCTTGGTGGTTTTGGAAACGAGGAGCAAATGAAGAGGATTAATGGTGAGGCTAATGTTGTGGCAGTAAATGCAGCAAAAGATTATGGTGAGTAACTTTTACGGAGTATCTATCTTGGAGTTTCGATGAGAAAATGGTATTTGATTATTCAAGTAATATTCATTCTTAATTAAGTGTGTATATATTTACTAGGCCTGATTATCCGAAATCCAATCTGAGTCAGATATCCGATTTTTGGTATCGGAAAACAACGATTGGATATCGGGAAATCCGATATCCAATCCGGTTCACTTGATGCGCAAATTGTTAAATTACTGCTCCGATAAATAACAAAAGCCCAGAAATCTTTGGTAAAAAAAAAAAAAACTGATTTGTGCATATTCATTCTAATGCGAAGTAGGGATGTTCCATTTGTAATCCACAGCTTATTTTACATCTTTTGATTTTCGATACCCTTTTAAGTCTCTCATACATTCCCAACTTTGGCTAAAGTGAAGCTAAAAATCACTGATGGAATTCCCCCTTTTCTCCCTGACTTAATCAATCAACATGGAGCTCATCTGTAATTTTGATCTGATCTAGACTGTTGCCATCATCTACCCAAAGTTGATCAAACAGCCACAAGTCACTACTAAATGAAGGCAATTTTCGAAACTTGCTGCAACACAATAGGGAGTAGGGCCATTCCTGTAGCACATCTAGACAATTATCTTGAGTCTGCCTCTTGCATTCGCTCTATAACCATGGTGAAAAACAGTTGAAAACGGAAAGTTACATTATCTCATTTCATTAGTATTACGAACTCGTTAGTGTATGATATTCATAGATATTGTTCCCTTGCCTTACTAATTGAGAGTACCTCAGGGGAGACCTCGGAGGATGTAGAAAATATTGAGTGAAACCGATAGAAAATTCTCAAGTTTTATGCATGGTGAAGGGATTGAAATAAGAACACATTTTATAGTAGTTTATAAACTCGAATGTTTCTTAATATTACTTCTTGATTGATTATTTTCCTTATATGTCAATAATTATGCAGGAGTCCCCAAGTTTATCTTGATCTCAGTTCATGATTACAATTTGCCATCCTTCTTGCTTGAGTCTGGATACTTTACTGGAAAGAGGAAAGCTGAAGCAGAGGTTCTTTCTAAATACCCTAATTCAGGTAATATAAAAATATTTCTGTATCCTGCCAGTTCCTTTCATTTATATTACATTTTTGGCATACTCTGTTGGGAAAGATTGTTTCGTACAAGACTTATTACTCTAGTTCACAAAAACTTCAATGAGATGATCTTCATCAGAGACACGTCAATCAATCATATTCTCCTTTATCCTCATTTTATCATTTATAGTCCCCATTTGATTTTTATGGGCAAACTTTGACCGACATCTATGACATAAAAATAGGGTGTTGCTCTTTCATGTACGGAGTACATGTTTTACTCAATCATGTACATGATTGACACTTTCAACCTCCCCTCCCGCACAGG
>JAGPOY010006578.1:0-10691 GCA_018983105.1 Silene uniflora | reverse complement strand
CCAAAAGTGATTTTCTGCCAGGACCGACTTCGTCTGGAGAACATGTCATGATTTTTCACTGTTTCATAACATTCTATGATGGTGTAACAGGATTCTGGACAACCTTCCTGTTGCAGTCTTAAGACAAAGGAGGGATGGCCAAACAAAGGTCTATGAGCACGGCTTCCGTGTAGGGTTCAAGGGAAAGTACTCTGGAGTGAGTAGTGTGTCAGTTTAATTATCTACTTATATAGCATGCAACTTCTTAACGATCTGATCATATTACATGCACTTCATGTTACAGACTCAAGATGAGAAGTACTTTATTCATAATCATCTAATCTTCAAAGTCATGTACCACAAAGACCCAGAGACCGACTTTGCACGTATTGTTGGCTTCGAGGTTACACCTAACAGGTCTGCTTTCTCTCTTTTTTTGGAACATCATATTGCTTTTGGCTTGTCCTTACTCTTTTCCATGCATTACACTTTCATGATATGAGATCTCTTCTGTTTTAACAGTAGAATCTGAATTCAATCTTCAACTTATTTGTACAATATCAAATTACTCATTACTCTTTGGTTATGGATTATAATGGAATAAATCAAAATGGCTCACTAGAGTGGTTGCGCTTCTTTCTTTTGTGAAGTAGCGGTCCTTCAATGCAGTTCTCGATGCAATTTTCATCTTGGGTCATTCGGAAACAGCCTCTTTGTGCTACTAACACAAGGGTAAGGCTGCGTACATCCGACCCCCCTTACCCCGCAATTTGCGGGAGCCATTGAGGCATTGGGGTAATGTTGTTGTAGTTGTACAATATCAAATTTGTTCATTAGTTATTCTGCTGAATGAAGTTTTCAGCATTTAGCTGAAGTTCTATGCATATTTTGAGGTTTGATTTATGGAAGCAGTTATATCAGACAGTTCATATTTGTATTGGAAATCTCAGAAATATGGTTCTCTCGTTAATGTTGTGATAAGATTTAGTACTGTCCCCATTTGGTGATTTACGTCTATGTGCAGAACTGCAAATGCTTTCTGACCAACTATAGACTTGCACCTTGTGTCAATTATGTGTTTTGATAATTGATTGTACTAGGACAACAGATAGCTTGGTTATATATGGGCCTACAGAGTACATAGATATTGAGGAACTCCAGTGCAAGATTTCTGAATGCAGTATGATTTTGTGAAGACTTTGGTTCAGCTCAGCTTTACTGCTAGCACAACTTCTTGTTGTATATCTTACGTGCGCATCTTATCAGACTACCTTCCCCTCATCTTAACCTTAAATAAAGTGATATATTAAATGGGTTCTTGGGTTTTTTTTGTCTTGTATAATTGTCTATAATTTTTGTATACCTTACAGTGGCAATGCATCTAGTATTGGATATGTAAACTTATCTCTTTAGATGATGTTATATGTATCACTTGTTCTTGCTACAGCATTGCTCATGAGTACAAGGATTGGAAGGACCAAGACACTCAATTATTAACATGCTCCAAGAACATTATTCAGAGTGGAACTCCACCGCAAGAGGTCGACACTGATAAAGAGATTGTTTTCACATATGATGTGAAATTTGAGGTATATTTTTAGCCCAATGTACCTCTATCTGTTTTCTACGGAGTATTTGTTTCTCAAAATAAACTATTGTCTTTGTAGGAAAGTGACATCAAATGGGCATCTAGATGGGATACATACCTTTTGATGAATGATGATCAAATCCATTGGTTCTCCATTATTAACTCTTTGATGATCGTGCTCTTCCTCTCTGGAATGGTTGCCATGATCATGATGCGAACACTTTATCGAGATATATCCAACTACAACCAGTTAGACACTCAAGATGAGGCTCAAGAGGAGACAGGCTGGAAATTGGTTCATGGGGATGTTTTTAGGCCACCTCTTAACTCCAGCTTGTTGTGTGTCTATGTTGGAACCGGCGTTCAAATACTCGCAATGACTCTGGTTACTATGATATTTGCTCTGCTTGGTTTCCTATCCCCGTCTAACCGTGGGGGGCTAATGACTGCTATGGTTCTCTTGTGGGTCTTTATGGGTTTGTTTGCTGGTTATTCCTCAGCTCGTTTGTACAAAATGTTCAAGGGCACAGAGTGGAAGAAGAACACATTGAAAACAGCCTTCATGTTCCCAGGAATACTTTTCACGCTTTTCTTTGTGTTAAATGCCCTAATCTGGGGAGAGAAATCTTCCGGTGCCGTGCCTTTTGGGACTATGTTGGCTCTAATGCTTCTGTGGTTTGGCATATCAGTGCCCTTGGTTTTCGTTGGCAGTTACTTGGGATTCAAAAAGGCACCCATTGAAGACCCGGTTAAAACAAACAAAATCCCGAGGCAAATCCCGGAGCAAGCTTGGTATATGACGCCCATATTCTCTATTCTTATTGGAGGCATTCTTCCATTTGGGGCTGTCTTTATTGAGCTTTTCTTCATCTTGACATCCATTTGGCTAAATCAATTCTACTACATCTTTGGGTTCCTTTTTATCGTCTTTGTAATCCTGATCATCACGTGCGCTGAGATAACCATAGTGCTTTGCTACTTCCAGTTGTGCAGTGAAGATTATTATTGGTGGTGGAGGTCCTATTTGACAGCAGGCTCCTCGGCCCTTTACCTCTTCTTGTACTCCATCTTTTATTTCTTCACAAAGCTGGAAATCTCAAAGTTGGTCTCGGGAATCCTTTACTTCGGGTATATGCTAATTGGGTCATATGCCTTTTTTGTGCTTACGGGCACAATTGGCTTCTATGCTTGTTTGTGGTTTGTGAGAAAGATCTACTCTTCTGTCAAGATTGACTAGAGTTGTCACTGTGAAGCTAGTGTTTTAGGTTTTACAGATAAATTGGTAAGCTCAAAACTGCAGCAGAAACTCGGAAAGATGCTGGACTTGTGTGCTCTTCAGCTTAAGCATACATATTGGAAGCTTGTTCGGCCGGTGCAGAAAGGATATTATTTTGGTAGTGTAGGTTATGGTTTGTACTAAGTCGTTTTCAGAATTTTGATGACTTCAGCATTGTGATTTGATTACAGTTTTAATATACCCCTGCTGCGATATATGTTCTTTGGATCAGCTAAAACAGTTTCCCATATTTGCTACCAGTTTTATGAGTTCTTAACTTCTCTTTAGTATTGTCATCTTCGTTTCATTATCAGCATTGCATGATCGAACCACACCTCCTTTTGAAACTCAATCCTCTGTTGGTTCTTGCTACCTGATGTTGATTATCACGCTAGGAATTCGGTTGATGTTGCTACAAAGTTGTCTTATAATCTTCTAAACTTGGGTAACTGATTAACCGAGTTCCAGCTAAACGCTTTCGAGACACCCTACGTTTATCTTTTTTTTTTGTTTTCTTTTTTTTTGACAATAATAAACGGCTAAATTAAAATAAAACAGTAATAATAGTAGTACAAGGGGATGGCACATAACACATTAGCCTGTTGCTAGACTAACGCACCACTGCACCAGTGATGATACAAACGCAGCAATCTTCATGCTCCGGCTATGCCATAGGCGGTCAGTAGCCCCACATACTTACGAAGTTAACGTCCAAATGATGTTGGAACTTGGAAGTTCCAATTTACAGTGCTGAAATTCAAGAATGAAAATGCTATAAAATCCAAAAAAAAAAAAAAAAGTTTGTTTCACTTGTTTTGTTGTCATATTTTTGGAAAATATAAGAACCGTACTTTTAAAGAACTTCCATTACATGTGTAACAAAGGAATTGACTTACTCACTCCGCACTAGCCTTTAGACTAGAATCAAATACTTGTGCCAAATTCACTTGAATCTTATTCGGAAATTTCGATTTCCAGTCCGTTAATTAACCAAACGACTAGTAAATAGTGATTAGTGTAAAATGATTAAACAAAATTTTGGGGAAAAGTCGTAAAACTTTGGTAAAGACGAGTAATGGAGTATTAGTTACTCTTCCTCCATTTACCCTCCAAAATCCGCCATTAAAGATCATCAAAATCCGCCATTTTTATCCCTTCTACTTTCTTCATCTTCTTCCTTCATTCTTACTCTTGACGAAGAACAACAGATCGAAGATGGGTTCCAAAACCCCTTCGATCATCTATCTTCTCTTCACTTTCTTCGTCTTCTTCATCTCTCATGTTCATTCCTTCTACCTCCCTGGCGTTGCTCCTCAAGATTTTCAACGGGTTATTTTTCACCCTTGGTCTTTCTTAATTACTTTTAATTACCTGATTAATCTTATTTTTGATTGATTGATTGATCTTAGGGTTTTATGATCTGAGTTCATTAATTTCTTGTTTTACCCCTTTTTCTTTCGATCTGTTTGTTCATCATTTCGTCTATTTGTATCTTCAATCTGGTGTGACTTTCTACGAATTTGATTTATTTGTTTTGGTTAATTCTAATGAAGATTTATTGGTTCTAATCGCATTCTCTTTCTTGTATTAGCTATGCAATGGTATGGGTTGTGACACTTTTGACTGGAATTGTATCAAAAAATCGTAGTTTTTCCGATTCATTTGATTTTCTACGTTTCATTGAATTAACAATAAACCGCTTTTTCGCCTGTTAATGTGAGAATATTTTGCAATTGGGGTTTGGGATGTTAGCTTTTTTTAGGGTTTTAGCCAATTTTTTCGGGTAAAGTAAGTTTGAGTTAACTGTTGAGGCTTCTGGAGAAGGAGGAGTGAATTATAGTTTTGATGCACATTTAGGCTCGAAATATTGAACATTAGTCTCATTTGACATTGTAAAGTACTTCCTCCAGATGTCGGATTCATGGAAAGCTTTCAGTTTCTATTTTAGGAATCTTATTTTAGCCAAGATAACTATCCTGCCTCTGTCCTACCCGCCCGACACACCTCACCCAGTAAATCCCACAAGTCAACACCCGTAGCTAAAACCACCCCCACCAAAATTACAGATCTGCATGCATCAACACTAGTGTTGGATCTACACGACAGAGGGTAGTGAAGGATGTCTCATGTGAGTTCATGTTGCTGGTGGTGGGTAGGAGTCGAACGTGTCGCGGTAGTGGCTGTCAGCTGTCTCATGTAGCGTTCAGTTGCTGGTGGTGGATGCGTGTCATACTTTCATGAATGTCCAGGTGGTGGATGGGTGCCTCATATGGGGTGCATGCCACCTGTGGTGGGCTGGTGTAGTTTGTGAGCTGGTTGTTGCCAATTCGTAAGTGGTGGAGACTGATGGTGGATCAAATTGTGGAAGTGTAGCGTCTGGTGTTTTGGAACTTTGGGATTTGATGATGGGTAGAGTGATGTTGGATGCAAGGGTGTGAGAGTAGATGAATGAATGTTGTGGGGAAAGGGTTATATTGGACTCATGTAGCTTTTTTAAATCTTCATCCTTGAAAGTGGAAGCTTTGAGAGATTCGGAGGGATGTCACTGAATTAGTTTGTGAAGATTGTTGAGTTGCATAGATATTATCTTGCATTATGATAAATCTAGCTTCTTATTAGATAATAAACTTGTATTGATTTCGCTGGCGCCAAGTTCAGGATCAGTCAGATAAAGTTCTGTTGGTGGACGTGTAGATTTTGATTTTTTGACAAGTTACTATTGAATCACCAACCCCATGCAATTTACATTGTTGTGTGAAACATCGTTTCCCCAAAAGCCTGAAAGTTTGATATACTAACATGCAAGCTGAACGTAATTTATGTAGGGAGATCCTCTCCAAGTGAAGGTCAACAAATTGTCTTCTACAAAGACCCAGCTTCCTTATGACTACTACTTTTTGAGTTACTGCAAGCCTCAGAAAATCCTCAACAGCGCGGAGAACTTGGGAGAAGTTCTTCGTGGCGATCGTATTGAGAATTCTGTGTACACTGTGAGATTAAATTTCTAATCTCATCTTTTTGTATGCTTTGGATTTCGGTTCTGTCTTGGAGACCTTTTTCCTCCCTTTCGTGTGAATAGCGGTGTGCTCTTTTGTGTAACAGTTCAATATGAGGGAAGAAGTGAGTTGCCAGGTTAGATGCAAACACAAACTTGATGCTGAGGCTGCCAAGAATTTTAAGGAAAAGATCGATGATGAGTATAGAGTTAACATGTAAGTATGGTGGTTAGTTGGTATTTTGTTTTGTTTTCAGCAACTGATTTTCTGCAACGATTGAACTCATTTGGACTTCCGCTATTTAATACGGAGTAACATTTTTATGATGGTGTAACAGGATTCTGGACAACCTTCCTGTTGCAGTCTTAAGACAAAGGAGGGATGGTCAAACAAAGGTCTATGAGCATGGCTTCCGTGTAGGATTCAAGGGAAAATACTCTGGGGTGAGCTGTGTGACATTTCATTTCTTTGCATATAGCACACAGATTTATATCGACTGAGTCATATTACTAAACTTGATACTGCAGACTACTGACGAGAAGTACTTTATTCATAATCATTTAATCTTCAAAGTCATGTACCACAAAGACCCAGAGACCGACTTTGCCCGTATTGTTGGCTTCGAGGTTACACCTCACAGGTTTGCTTCCTCTCTTTTTTTTTTGGGTACCTCGAATTGCTTTTGGTTTGTCCTTTCTCTTAAGGCATTTATACGTTGTATTTGGATGTGATATTTTATTTTGTTTTCTTTCTTGAGCGTAATTAGTTTAGTTTTTTTTTTTGTTTGACATAACAATGTGATATATTTTTTTTCTGTTTGACTGATGAGGAAGAAACTAGTGTGGTTAGCTTTTGAGTGAACATTTTCATATGATTTGAGTGTTACATAGGTGTTATTGTTGCCGGATCATCTCCAGATTATCTCTTAAAGACACGGCACTGTCTTTCTTGCATTTTTGAAGGGAGCACATGATTATATCTTATTTGATTAGTCACATGAAGTTGTAGGTGAGATACGTATCACTGTCCGTCACGTTGTAGCTAAATGACGTTTGAATATCTCTGTGGAAAGACAAGCCTCCCAGTCTTTTGCTGGATAGGAAAGGGGAGATAAACAAATAGAGGGCAAGAGTAATAGCGTAACACTCAAACACTTATGTGATATCTCTAATAGCGTAGTCATTTGAATTACTTTTTACTTATCCGTACTCGATGAAATTTGTTCAATTTTGTTTTCTGCTGATTGAAGTTTTTAGCATGCGGCTGAACTTCTGCGCATCTTTGTGAGCGTTGAAATAATGCAGTAAAAGCAAATTTTTTTCGTAATGGTCTTGAAATTTCAGAATTGTACGGTTCTCTTGTTATTGCTGTGATAACAAGTAGTACTGTCTCCATTTGTGATTTACTTGTGGTTTTATTTGTCTTAAAACTAAAAGGAAGGCATTTGGTCAAAGAATCTCCGTTTAAGAAATCTGTAATAAATATGCAGTCCCGTTTGCTTGAACTTCATTTTCTGCCCTTCAGGTGGAATGTCGGGTGTACTTATTGTTTCACTGACGATGTGGATATTATCTGCGTATGTGTTCCTTATATTCACCAATTATGCTAAGCCTGCCTTTATTGTCCCTACATAGTACAGAATATTTGGTTCGAGACTGAGGAACTGCATTACGAACCTAAGCGCAGTATGATTCTATAAAGAGTCTTGGTTCAGTACAGCTTTGCAGCAAGCTGAGGAGGGAAATTCTAAATATATAGGGAGGCTGTCATACCAAGTTCTTGCTATATACTGCGTACATAATATATATCTTAAGTGGGCATTTAATCAGAATATCAATTCTCTTAAGCTTGAAATTTTTCCTTAACCCTACATAAAGTGAGATGTCAAAAGGGCTCTTGGCTTTTTGTCTTTATAATTGTTTCTTATGTTTCTGCGTACTTTACAGAGACAATGCATCTAGTACTAGATATGTAAACTTGTCCCTTTAAATGATGTTATACTCACTGGTTCCTGCTACAGCATTGCTCATGAGTACAAGGATTGGAAGGACCAAGACACTCAATTGATAACATGCTCCAAGAACATTATTCAAAGTGGTACTCCGCCGCAAGAGGTCAGCGCTGATAAAGAGATTGTTTTCACATATGATGTGAAATTTGAGGTACATTCTAAGCGCAGAGTATCTCTTTATGTCTTCTATGGAGTGTTTTTTTTAAACTTAAAAATTTGTATTCGTAGGAAAGTGACATCAAATGGGCATCTAGATGGGATACCTACCTTCTGATGAATGATGATCAAATCCATTGGTTCTCCATTATTAACTCTTTGATGATTGTTCTCTTCCTCTCTGGAATGGTTGCCATGATCATGATGCGAACACTATACCGGGATATATCCAACTACAACCAGTTAGACACTCAAGATGAGGCGCAGGAGGAGACAGGCTGGAAACTGGTCCATGGGGATGTCTTTAGGCCACCTCTTAACTCCAGTTTGTTGTGTGTCTATGTTGGAACCGGCGTTCAAATACTCGCGATGACTCTGGTTACTATGATATTTGCACTGCTTGGTTTCCTATCCCCATCTAACCGTGGGGGGCTAATGACTGCTATGGTTCTCTTGTGGGTCTTTATGGGTTTGTTTGCTGGCTATTCCTCCGCTCGTTTGTACAAAATGTTCAAGGGCACCGAGTGGAAGAAGAACACATTGAAAACAGCATTCATGTTCCCAGGAATACTTTTCACCCTTTTCTTTGTGTTGAATGCCCTAATCTGGGGAGAAAAATCTTCGGGTGCCGTGCCGTTTGGGACTATGTTGGCTCTAATGCTATTATGGTTTGGCATATCAGTGCCATTGGTTTTCGTAGGCAGTTACTTGGGATATAAGAAGCCTCCCATTGAAGACCCAGTTAAAACAAACAAAATCCCGAGGCAAATCCCGGAGCAAGCTTGGTACATGACGCCCATATTCTCAATTCTTATTGGAGGCATTCTTCCATTTGGGGCCGTCTTTATTGAGCTTTTCTTCATCTTGACATCCATTTGGCTAAATCAGTTCTACTACATCTTTGGATTCCTGTTTATAGTCTTTGTAATCCTGATCATCACGTGTGCTGAGATAACCATAGTGCTTTGCTACTTCCAGTTGTGCAGTGAAGATTACTCTTGGTGGTGGAGGTCGTATTTGACAGCGGGCTCCTCAGCCCTCTACCTCTTCTTGTACTCCATTTTCTATTTCTTCACGAAGCTGGAAATTACAAAGCTGGTTTCAGGCATCCTCTACTTTGGGTATATGTTAATCGGGTCATATGCCTTCTTTGTGCTCACTGGTACAATTGGCTTCTATGCTTGCTTGTGGTTTGTGAGAAAGATCTACTCTTCTGTCAAGATTGACTAAACTTGTAGCTGCGATTTCTAGTATTTGAAATCTACAGATAAATTTGGCGAGCTCAAATTTGCAGAAGAATCTTGAAAAGATGCTCGACTTGTAGCTGTCTGTTCTTCAACTCCAGCGTAAGCATGAAATTGTTCACCCCGTGCTGAAGCTATCGTTTTGGTAATGTAGGTTATGGTTTGTACTAATACGTTTTCTTAATTTCGACTACTTGGCGGTGTGATTTGATTACAGTTTAATACTTCCTCCGTCTCACCCATTTCTTTACGTTTACTTTTTCACATTTGCCAATGTACATTTTGTTAGTTACATATTATTAAGAATTATAAAAGTTTGATATTGCCCATTAAAATCATGGGATCTTAAATGTCCTAGGAAGTGTAAAACCATGATGTTTGGTTGCCAAAATCATGTCCCACATGAATCTACATCCTCCATTATGTGGGAAGTCACTCACCAAGTCCCCCTTGGCCATTGGCAGAAAGTCTTGCTGAAGACGGGTCGGATCTTGCAACGGGTAATTTGTGAGAGGAAATGGGTAGAGGGGACAAGGTGGGCACCCCATGTGCCCCCCACTCACCCTTGATGGGTATTTTGTGAGAGGAAATGATATCCGTCTTCATTTGTGACGGATATGGTGTGTTTTCAATGAGATTTTGCGGGTCATTGGAAGTTCCCACATGCAAACCAAACATTGTCTGAGAATTCACATGAATTGGAATTCACGTGAACTTGTTTGGGAATTTTAATGGGGTTTGCTATATCACGCCCCCTGTTTTACTTGTTACGCCCCCTACTTTTTCATTTATACCCATTTTGCCCTTGGACTTTCAAATTAATTTTAGTAAAAATTAAATATCGTTTTAATGCAAATGTATTTTGATGGACGGTTTTTATAATAATTAATTTAATAATGTAGACGGTCCAAGGTACTCGGCATAAATCACTTAAATATAATTAAATAACAAAACCGATTTATGAAAACAAATACATTATACAAGATAAAAAAAAAACGGTAAAATCGTTTCAAGTATATAATTCAAGATAAATAAATACACTAACTACAAATTTTTGATACTCGGGATAAATTCTTTTAGTATATTTAAATAACAAAATCAGTTAACGAAAACAAATGCATTATACACGATTTAAAAAAAACGAAAATACACGACCCGGGCTCCGTCATGTGAAATACATGACACGACCGAGGCACCGTCATGTAGACCACACGACATGGCCATGGTACCGTCGTGTAGACCACACGACATGGCCATGGTACCGTCGTGTATGTCGCACGACAAGGCCCTGGCTCCGTCAAGTAGCTCACACGACACTGCCCACCCACCGTCGTGATAGACTATAAATAATGAAGGAGGAGATCGATGGAAGACGACGATGAAGAAGAATGTGCAGCGATTAGGAGGCGGAAAAGGCGGTCGTTGACCACCAGGGACCACG
>JAGPOY010006575.1:0-10224 GCA_018983105.1 Silene uniflora | reverse complement strand
TGTCATTTGAAGGTACAAAAGGTCAAACACGTAGGTTTTTTTTTTTTTGGGTGCGAAGGTCAAACACGTAGGATTCAAGTAAGTAATTGGCATTGAAATGTGCACAAAAAGTGATCCATGCTTCTATCTGCTACGCTGGTAGAACAATGGCGTCCACAAATTCCAGCATTATAGCAATTGATTCAACTTCAAATGATGATCATCCTCTCCTAATTCCCATTTTAATGGCGGAACAAGATACAGTTCCTGGAGCTGTTAATTTTAAGCATACTCCCGCCATTCGGTCAAACACTGGACGCTGGAGATCTGCTGCTTTTATTATTGGTAACTTTACTTTCCTTTTTCCCAAATACTCCCTTCATCCCGCCTCTCGGTCATTTGTTTATCTTTTTTCTTTCTTGTTCAAATTGGTCATTATAATATGGAAATTTAAATAAACGAATGAGACACTAAAAAAATTGAATAGGTTAATAAATGATCGGGACGAATGGTGTATCATTTCATTAGATTCCTGACTATTGTAAAATTCCAGTAACTAGATGATAATGCGATATTGTGATACGGTGGGACGTGTTGGATATTTGGGGTTCCTAATGTTTAGGGATCATTAGTAGCGGAGCCAGGATTTGTTCGTGGTAATGAAAATTTTTTGGGGTCGAATTAGTAGTGTAATATTAGTAAGAAAATTGCACCCAAACAATTTTTGATTAGTTTGGGAAGATTGCAACTTAATTAGTATTAAAAACGACGGATCGGCCAAACTTGAGATTATGGTAGTCAATTATTACTAATCTTTTGCTTAGGAATAAAAAAGGGAAATTTGCGATTATTAAAGAATAGGAGGGACTAGTCTTAGGTTTTAAATGATAACATCTAAAAACATTAAAATCCCTCGGGTCTGGGGATGACAATGGATCGAATTGGATCAGGAATTGCGAGTTACAAACCAGACCCACTTACTTAGTGGACCTTTTCTCCTGTCATTTGGAAACAACCACTATGTGTTAGCAGGACAGGGGTGGGTAAGACTGAGAATTTCAGGTGGGCGGTGGCCCTTGACGCACTTAGTGATGTTATTGTTGTCTAATGAAGGAGTGGAGATGGCAGAGAGAATTGCACATTTTGGCGTATCAGGCAACTTAATAAACTTCATGACTGAGATATTGGGGCAATCCACAGCAACGGCCGCCGCTAATGTCAATGCTTGGAATGGAGTGTCCTTAATTCTTCCTGTTGTGGGGGCTGTTGTTGCTGATTCTTTTTTGGGCAAGTACTATACCATTATTGCTTCATCCATTATTTACATTTTGGTTAGTAAACTACTATATCATCTTTTGTGTCCTTATTTTGTATCAGACTATTTTTTATAGTACATGAGATGTGTGCTTTCCGACCTTTTGTAAGGCGCAATGTCGTTGTTCTTTTTTTTCTGGACTTGCCTATGGTGGTTAAGGGACTTGAGGTTACTAAAAGACGAGTGTGAAATTAAGATTTATAATTGGTTGAATGCATTAGACTATTGGAGTGCTTGTGCACTTGTCTATTTTGCAATAGGCAAAGCTTTAACAAACTGTACTATGGTAGGAACCTAAGGTGTGAAACATTCATTGCTCAACTATCGGGTCAGGGACCAGGTGCTACTTAATTTTTACGATTTAGGACCAGCAGGGGCGAGTGTAGACTATGCCTTCCTATATCATGATCTGCCCCTGTATTGTAGGATGAGTGGGAATTTAAGGAATTGGTTGTTATCTTAAAAATCTTAAAGCTCACATCAAAACTGTAATACCATAGACTTAGACCATCTTATACATCCATTATTCATGTTGATTTATTGGATGATTACTTGAAGGGGTAAAAGTGTAAAAGTAATCAAATATTTCCAAAACTGATCTTGAGTTCGCTAGAAGTAGAATGTAATCTTCATTTTTCTATCATCTGTATAGAGGCTGCTTGTCTATAAAAACGGACCAGACCGGACTGTTCGGTCTTGACTGACCTTTGTCCGAATGTACCTAAATGTGTGCTTGTAGTTATTCCTTAGTTTTTTTTTTTTTTAAACAATTAGTGTATTTTTTTTCTCTTGAAAACTCATTTATAAAAATTAGTGTTAGACTTTTAGCTTACGGCAATGTGTAGATAAACGTTCTCTGATATTTAAGTAAATTTGTTATGTTTAGTAACTTATACTACATATCTTAGCCTTCTGTTCAATTATGTCTAAGACCAGACCCGTTCAAAAATTTAGGTCTAAGAACGGACTGCATTGTTATTTTTTCTTGGTCCAGTCTTAGGTCGTTCAAATTTTTTATTTCCGTCTTCGATCTTAAGGCCTAATCCAACCTTTTCATAATAGGCTAATTAAGTGAAATGGAGGGATTAATATTGAAGCTATAATGTTAGTATGCTGATAAAGTCTTTGATAATATATGCAACAACTAATAGGGGCTGGGAATGCTAACGATGTCTGCAATGCTGCCTTCCCTTAACTGTGAAAGCAGCACAAAGGGCATTCTTGGATGTTCACATGATATCCAAACAATTACATTCTTTTTTGCCCTTTATCTGGTGGCTATTGCGCAAGGTGGGCACAAGCCTTGTGTTCAGGCTTTTGGGGCTGATCAGTTTGATGGAGAAGATCCAGTGGAGAGCAAAGCCAGAAGCTCTTTCTTTAATTGGTGGTATGTTGGGGTGTGGACTGGTGGTTTGCTAGGCCTTGGAATCTTAAGCTATGTCCAGGAAAACCTTGGCTGGGGCCTTGGATTTGGAATTCCGTGCATCCTTGTGGCGATTGCGCTACTGATTTTTGTGCTTGGAGCTTTGACATACCGCTTCATTGAGAAATGGGAAGGACAAAGTCCGTTCTTTAAAATTGGAAAGGTGTTTGTAGCAGCAGCAAGAAACCGGAATGCCAGGCATTTTGATCTCGCGGACTCAAACAAAACTCAAATCTTGATTAATCATGCATCCGAACAGTTCAGGTAAATAACACTTCTTTCTTGAACAAGGTAGTATAGGATGGTCATTAATTTAAATACGATTGTTGGCCCAATAAGTTGAACTAGTAGACGAGAACAAGGGGTGCTATTTTTTTTATTGTCGTTCTTTGCTGGACCTTGGTTGCAAGGTGGCTGAGGGAATTAGTCCACACTCTCACTATACTCGCCTTTTGATTTCTTGTTTAAGGATTATTAAGATTGTAAAGTGGTCTAACAGTTGAAAAGAGAATTGAAAATACTATCATGTCGGATCATAGAGGTATCTGTGAGCTGATTTGCTTCATCTCTATGTTACTAGGTTTCTTGATAAAGCTCTTCTTAGGCCTGTATTGTCGGAGTTAGAAGAAGCTTCTTGCACCACAAGCGAAGTCGAAGAAGCAAAGGCCGTACTTGGGTTGCTTCCAATTTGGGCTACAAGTTTAGCATTCGCAATCATATTTTCTCAAACTTCAACTTTCTTCACCAAGCAAGGTGTTACACTGGATAGACATATCGGGTCAAGCTTTGTCATACCAGCTGCATCGTTACAGTGTATTTTGGGCATATGTGTTATTATCTTCATGCCATTTTATGATTGCGTTCTTGTGCCAATAGTCAGGACTTTTACCAAGAAACCATCTGGGATAACTATGCTTCAGAGGATTGGAACTGGATTCTTTTTATCCATTATTTGTATGATAGTGTCTGCTATCATAGAGAAAAAAAGGCTTGAGATTGCGTTGAAACATGGGCTGGTAGATTTGCCTAATGCGACTGTCCCTATGAGTATTTGTTGGTTGCTTCCTCAATATGCCTTATTTGGGATTGGAGAGGCATTTACCATGGTTGGTCTGCAAGAGCTTTTCTATGGTCAGGTACCCAATGGGTTACGTAGCGTTGGACTATCACTGTATTTGACTATATTTGGCACAGGAAACCTTTTAAGTAGCCTCCTTGTAACTCTGATCGACAAAGTAACCAGTGAAGGAGGGGCAGAAACTAGTTGGTTTTCAGATAATCTCAATCGCGGGCATATTGATTATTTCTACTGGTTACTTGCTGGCCTTAATACGATAGGGTTGATCCTCTTCATGTATTGTGCAAGATCATACATCTACGTCAAAGTCAAGGTTTCTACGTAAACTGTGTGATCGAGATGTGAAACTCAGCTGTACATTATACAAGGTAAATAATGTAGTAAATGACACTATTGATGTGAAAACGGAACTGTGGACCGTTGCATTTGTGTGATTAGTGCAGAAGGCTATTCTTGGTTTGAATCTGAAAGGTTCTATGGATTTCATCAACCTTTCTGCTGCTGTATAGACGACTATAGAGTAGTTTAATACTGGTGGATTAGTTGTAACTTGTAAGATAAAATTCATACAATGTAATCTCTGTACCAATATAGAAAAGAATCTATGAATAGTTGATTATCTTTTTTCTTTTCTTTGACATGGGACAATTTTTACATTCAGGTCATTATGGGATTCAATATTGGGTTCCGTCATCATTATACTGGTAATTCAAGTTCAACCAGTTGAAGTTTATACGATTTTGGGTCTATTTCTGTTATTACAACTTCGGTTCAGTTTCAAATCAATTCAGGTTCATTCAGGTTTCAGATGAAGTCAAAGTCATAGCTTTCAACAACTAGACTCTCTTAAGACATATATATCCGTCTTATGGTTAAAACGAGTCAAATATGTTAAATACGATAAAAGTGAAATGCTTAGAGAATAACAAGATATTTGTCCTTTCTACCATATTCAGGTTCATTTAGGTTAATATATCGTACTTCCTCTATTTCAACTTCGTTTGATTACGGTACAAACAAAGGGGCATTAGCAACCCCAAAACTACTAGAAACCCACATAACATTAAAAACAGTACAAGGTGTTGCAACCGAAGAGAGAAGTCGACTTTTCTTGAATGGTGGATGGTAATGAGTGTCAAACTCGATTAAGCGGATATCCTTCCGCTTCCTCCTCGTAATAGTAGCAGTGTTGCGGGTGTACCTGCAAAAAGAGGCTGAAATCTTGGCAGGAGTCGGTGATAATTCCCTCAAAGTGGCAGAAACATGACCCTTACGGCCTTTGGCACGGCAGTACATATAGCGTTCCTCATTGCTAACCGAGTAATCCCTGGCAGCAGCAAACTTAAAGTGGACCAAAGAGATCTTAGTAGCATAGTGTGAACACGAACTAAGGCGTGTCTTCTTATCAACCTGTAAAATGGCCTCCTCCTGAAATAACTCAACACTCTCAGCTTACTGTTGTCGAAAAAAAAAAAAAAAAAACTTCGTTTGATATTTATTCCTTTTTTTAAGGCCCGTGTACTTTTGCTAACCATTTTA
This sequence comes from Silene uniflora, assembly GCA_018983105.1. Taxonomy (NCBI): domain Eukaryota; kingdom Viridiplantae; phylum Streptophyta; class Magnoliopsida; order Caryophyllales; family Caryophyllaceae; genus Silene; species Silene uniflora. Next base: position 4,890 of record JAGPOY010006575.1, on the reverse strand, counting down.
TAAACCACTTGTTTAGGCCCACCTAAAACACACACTACTCTAATTAACCCACCCATTAACTTAACAATTCCCTCCAAAATCCAAACTACCTAACAACTAGACCTCACCATAATTGACCCAACCCGACACCTGAATTGACACAACTCACTATAATCCGAACCGAATGTTTATTGTTAGAAACGGATTATTATCAATGAATAACTTGATAATAATTGATCCGAAACCGAAATAACTCGATCGACCCGAACCAGCAAACCGAAATTGAGTCATCCGAACTAACCCGACCTGATTGACCCGTTTGACAGGTCTACCAACAACCCAACCGACTTTTTATATTCTACGAAAAATAAAGTAATAATAGTACTACGGACATTAGTTTGAACATTTATTCATGTTATCGAAATTTATTCAAAATTTTGGTAGCAACAAAGAAAAAAGTAAAAACTGGGGAGACAGACAAATGTCGAGCGGTATTGGAGTAGCTCCAATTGAGGCTCCGCTATTAGTAACAGCTGCTTACGACACCGTTGATGCCGCCGTTGACTTCAATGGCGGCCCTGCTCTTCGATCGAAGCACGGTCGCTGGATATCCGCTTCTTATATCATTGGTTATTACTTCTTGCAATCTCTTAATTTTTTTGTCTTATTAGTTTAACTACCAGTTACAATCAATTAATCATGATAATTGGATTATGGTCGTTAATTGTCTCCGTTCCAATCATTTATTTACCTTTGAATAAAATGCTCGTCACAAAGAATAAAAAAGTTAAATTAATGATTGAGACGGAGGAAGTATAGGTAACATTCTAGCTTCGCTTATTTGACCATTAAACCTTGAGCTTAGTTAATTGCCTGGTTAAATAGTTAAATATCAGCTGAATGAGGTAAAAATATATACGCAGTAATATTTTGTTGACTTAGTTTGGACACAATCATAAATCAGTGTACTCTCTCCTTCCGAATCATTTGTTAATCTTTTACGAAGATATATCCCATGTAAAGAATACAATGATAAACAATTGACCGGGACAGAGGGAGTTCTTTTTTGTTTATATATTTATATTATGTTGAAGGAGTGGAGGTGGCGGAGAGGATAGCGTATTTTGGAGTGACATCAAATTTGATTAGCTACTTAACTGGACCGTTGAGACTGTCAACGGCAGCAGCAGCGGCAAATGTTAATGCTTGGAATGGGGTGGCTTCGCTGCTGCCTGTTTTGGGTGCTGTCATTGCTGATTCCTTTCTTGGTCGTTATCGTACTATTGTTATCTCATCCGTCATTTACATTTTGGTTAGTCTTGTTCTCTATTCTGTCTATTGGAGTTGATTATTGATTGTGGATTCTTATGTATTATCTAAAAGAGTTTAAAGTAATCCCAGCAGCATAATATGTGTAAGCACTGAGTACTGAATGGTTCTCCGTAGCATTCATAATAGCTATCGCCTTATGCTCACACCCGTGATGTGTTGTGGAGTGATTCCATGAATTATAACAAGTGATTGGTAAAGTGTATCTTGTTATTACATGCTACAGCCTACTGGCAGAAGCCTAATAATCCACTAGTCTGCGCTTCTTTGGGTTGAGTGATGTCGGCAGTATGAGTTTTGTCAGTATTGAGTAGCGAGTTCTTCTCTGTAGAAGTGTTATAGCTATGCAGCATCTGGGTAATAATCATAAATTATATTATCAGAAGGATTTGAAAACTTATACAGAGAAATGCCATTGATATATCAATATCGTTCAACGTTAAATTCTTTTATCATCTCAAGCTCATAGGGAAGCCCAGTTATAGTATCCCAGATACCATGAATATAATTCTTAGACGAGCATAAGATGGTCTGTTTTATCCATCACATGCTACCAAGTACTTTGCGTGAAGCATGTAATGGTTAATATGCCCAGCGCAATTGTTTAGTCCTCCGCAGTAGGCTTACAAAAACAAGGGCAGGGGACACGAGCTAGTGGGCTACTCCTCTCAGCAATTGGTTTTAGAATGGAATCTCACTTGCTTGTGAACCAGTCTCCTGTAAGTCTGGCGTGATTTCAGCTGCATTAGATGTTGTAGTTATTGTTTCCTGAAAATAAAAAGTGAGGCTGTGAGGTGTTTGTACTATGTAGCTAGTGGCATTATTGATGCATTTCATGCTGGATCAAATGGGCTAATCCCAAATTCTGATTGCGTAATTCAGTGAGCTATTTTCTGCCTCATGAATTATTAATAAAATATTCGCTTTATTTTTGAGCAAAAACCGGTTGATCTGGTATTTTCTCTTGTCATTGTGTATAACTTAATCTTAATCACTGCTCTTATCCACTGAATATTTTCTCTAATAATAGGCGTTGAGCTTGCTCACTCTTTTAGCAATGCTGCCTTCCACAAGCTCCCTGGACAGCACAGTCACAAACGACTTGTTAGGTTTTTCACAACCGACTCGAACCTTTGCAATCTTCTTCGCTTTGTATTTAGTGGCCTTTGGCCAATCTGGGCATAAGCCTTGTGTGCAAGCATTTGGAGCAGACCAGTTTGATGGGCAAGATCCGGAGGAAAGCAGAGCAAAAAGTTCATTCTTTAATTGGTGGTACATGGGCACAAATCTTGGCCCTTTGCTTGTAGTATCTTTCTTAAACTACATCCAGGATAACTTTGGTTGGGCGCTTGGATTTGGAATTCCATGCATTGTTATGGTAATTGCACTGGTGGTATTTCTGCTTGGAAGTCTGACCTATCGATATGCTGTGAAAAGTGAAGAACAAAGTGCATTTTGGAGGATTGGCAGAGTGTTCGCTGCTGCAGTGAGGAATTGGAATACAAAACAGTCAACAATTGATGTCAGAGAGGAAGCTCAGGGATTCAATCCCAGTCATGACTCTCAACAACTTCGGTAAATACTAGTTTCATTGCCCAATAGTCCTATTGTGTGTATTTGCCTTTTGAGAAAATATTACTAATTTGGATAAAATCTTGATTATATTGCAAATTAGGTCATCAAAATGGCACTGGTGAAACCTTAGATCACTGATGGGAGAATTTTCCTGATCCAACAAATCTAACTATTTAACAAGTCCTTTCGTGCATAATTAATATGACAGGTTTCTGAACAAGGCGTTAGTTTCTCCCAGCGGTTCGTATGACAAGAATAAAGAATGCAGCATGAGTGAAGTTGAGGAGGCAAAGGCGGTATTAAGACTATTTCCTATATGGGCTACCTGTTTGGTGTATGCCATTGTGTTTTCACAACAGTCAACTTTTTTCACAAAGCAAGGTCTTACTATGGACAGATCCATTGGACCTGCATTTTCAGTCCCTCCTTCTTCATTACAAAGTTTTATTGGGCTCACCATCGTCCTCTTTATTCCCATCTATGATCGTGTCTTTGTTCCTACAGTAAGAGCTTTAACTGGAAAACCTGCAGGAATAACAACGCTTCAAAGAATTGGCATAGGAATGTTTACTTCCATCCTGTCAATGGTAATTGCAGCCATGGTCGAAAAGAAACGTCTTTTGACAGCACTAGAACACGGGTTGATAGATCTGCCGAACGAGACGGTCCCAATGAGTGTTTGGTGGCTCGTTCCTCAGTATGTGCTATTCGGTGTCGCTGATGTGTTCACCATGGTGGGCCTACAAGAGTTCTTTTATGACCAGGTCCCAACTGAGCTCAGGAGCGTGGGCCTATCGCTGTATTTGAGTGTGTTTGGGACGGGAAGCCTTTTGAGCAGCTTACTTGTTTCCATCATTGATAAAACGACCGGTGGTGGTGGTGGTCAAGATAGCTGGTTTGCTAATAACCTGAACCGAGCTCATCTCGATTATTTCTATTGGTTACTTGCTGGTCTTAGTGCTCTAGAAATTGCTCTTTTTGTGTATTTTGCCAAGTCTTACATATATAAAAGGGACAGTGCTACCCTGTAAATGGGTCACTTATCAGTTATCTCCATTATATTATAATGTTCGGTTTTTCTAAAATCTGCCCTAATACATGTTAAGTGTAATACCCATCTTACTAGGGACCCATTGATTGACCCTTTGACTTGGTGAGACCCTTAGTAAGAGATGCCAGGGAGAGATACGTCATGGTTCAACAAAATACTCGACCTAGTAGCAGACACTCGGTCGATTAAATGGAGTAGAGTAAATGGAGTACTCGACCGCGTCTGGCAGCCTGATATTATATTACGCGGAGGTTGCGATTCATAATTTTTCATTTTATCATTTCGCCATTTTAAAACCTAACTCTCTCTCTCTCTCCCTAACCTCTCATCTCTCACTACCCATCTTATATCTCACCCATAGACTATACTCTAGAGGAAAGATGTAGCTTGTGTGTAGGATCGTCGAATTGGGTCGTTGTCATCGTCGGCATCTGATTGTCCTTCAAGGTGAGTTCGTGAATATGTGTCAACTGATTAGTCGATCTTGATAGCATAGTACTAATAGAGTACAATCGTTGTTGTAGGGAATGATGTGGTTTCTTACTTGGCATGTCGTGACTGATGCATTTCTACGGACCCTACTCAGTTTCACTTGACTAATTGATTGGGTGTGTTGGGTGTCTTGCGGTATGATTTGATTCTCATATTGTGTAATTGTGATGGTGACGATTGGAGTTGTTGGTCGGATGTCGGGAGGTGGTTTTATGTCTCACATTAATGACTTGTTCGCTCGTTGCAATGAGCGGGGCTTTAGGTGGCAAGGTTGCGGTCTACATTGACGGTGTGGGTTACCCGTTGAGATGGGAACCCGGCTACTCGTTGCGACGAGTGCCGTTGGCAGCGATGGAGTTCGGGGACGAAGAAGTTGGTACTGCTTGGCTTGCTTGTTGGTTGTTCTACTTTCTGTTTCTCTTTATACGTCTTAAACCACTGTCGTACAAAGTGGAATTTGTTAA
>JAGPOY010006574.1:0-10225 GCA_018983105.1 Silene uniflora | reverse complement strand
ATATATCATAGACCAATACATTATAAATCGTAAATGTATGTGTTTGAAATGTCTAACGCAATTATATTTCATAAAAAATAAAATTTAAATGGTAAATAGAGGTAAGCCGGACGGGGCCGATCTTTAAACCTAGTTAAATGTAAACAACGGGTACAGATAATAATTATCATAAGTAAATAAAACATTTGGTTCAATTTTTTTCAACTTCATTTAACTAACCCAGCAAATACGTTACATTGAATAAAATATTTGATTCAAATTTTACACATACATATAACAAAAGATATACAATTTTACCAAAGAGATGGATGTGTTACTTTGGTAAAAGCATGTGGCTATGAACCAAGTGGTCATGGGTTCGAGCTTTGTCAACAACATTTTGGAATTTGGCATTTTATTAATGTAATTAACTAGAATCCCCCTACTACTAAGAGAATAAAAATTCTCTTAGTTTTCCCTCCAAAAAGCATCTTAGCTAAATAAGGTAATAACTAAAACTTACTTCCATTACATTATTATCTTTTCTATGAATATTTTATTATAATTAAATTTTAATATTTTAATTAAATTCATAATTATAATTTCTTCATAAAATAAAATTAATTTGGTATTAAATTATAAAATATATATAAGTTGCTATGTTTTTCAGTAATACAATAATTACGAACTATTAATTTAAAGAATAACTTGACACATACTTACTATTAGCTTCGTGATAAAAAAAACAAATTCATTGAAAAAAAAAATCACAACTTAACTTAATTTTCTTTGATTAGTTTTACATTTCATTTTTTTTAATATCAAAATACAATACAGTGAAATATTAAATATTAATAAGGTGCAAATTTAAAAAGTTACATGTGGGATTGCATTAATAATATGTATGATATGATACAAAATATTCTGCGCAATTTTTTTCACAATTCTATTTTCCTGTCTTTTGATACGAAGGTATACTACACGTTGACTATCTTCTTTTGCAATTCTCTAGTTTTATTGTATAATTAAGTCATTACTTGAGGTTATTCTTTTGATAAATTTAATCATATAATAATATTATCTTTAATAATGAAGTAATTTATATATATAATTAGGTTAGTTAAAACGTCAATTTTATTTGGTGTGAAAACTATCAAATAGTCTCTCTTCTAACCGGATTAAACATGTTACCCAGCTATAATATCTAACGTTTTTGTACATTAATCTCTAAAAAACCGCGCATTTGCGCGGGATCTACACTAGTAAGTAACAACTTAACTACACATGTAAAATTACTAACCTAACCCTAAGCTAACTATCTAAGATTAGGTCACAAATGCCACATGTCACGCTCTAATTGGCTGTGTATGGAAATTTCCATACACCTCGTGTATCCGTATCATCTTCTATTTACAAACCCATATTAGTAACATAACAGAAATCTAAGTGCAAATCATATCTACTCTTTTATTAATAGCAATTTAGAAATTTTTTAGGCAGATTTTAATCAAAATTGTACAAGTTTATTTGGCCAAATGTAATACTCCAACTTATAACATACATCACTTGTTCTATAGATAAGACTTAATATTTTCTTCCCATAACAACTAGTGTTAACCCATGAACATTTTTCATGATTTGCCTTTTTAAATCTTTATTACAACCAATGCAAAGACAAACAATTTAATTACTAATGTACTCCAACAAAATATAGACAATGAACATAAGCATAGACAAAATTTAAATTCAAATAGATATAATAATTAAATATCACAGAAGTTAATTATATGATTATCATCAGTAACAACTAATAAGTAACACAATTACGTACTCCCTCTGTCCCGATCATTTGTTGTCCTTTCATATTGGGGTGTCTCGGTCATTTGTTGTCATTTCTATTTTAAGAATGGACTTGATAGACAATTTGATCACCAGTAGGTCTCTTGAGAGACCGTCTTTCACTAAATTAGTGAGAGACATAGAGGGAAAAAATAAAATTAGGAACTTGCCCTCCCCATTATGCCCCTCAATGTGTGAAGTATCTCAATAATATTATTGAGATACCGTCTCTCAGAAGTTTTTGTGTTTGACCATTCACACTCAATTTGTTCCACCTGTCATTTAGTAATTGACCATTTTCCCTTTCCTTGGTCTTTGTGCCAAAATCAAAGGACAACAATTGATCGGGACGGAGGGAGTAATATTTTATTTGTTATGTACGTAAAATGTGCAATGAAAGGTTAGATTTGTACGTAATAGGAATGAAAGAAAACATTTAGATAAAAATACAGTTTCAAGTAGCAATCAAATTTTATAATAACCATCCATTTACATCAAATTAAACTATATAATTTTTAGCTATAATTTTGATTACAATTATATTTGACAACTTTTTTCATTTGAATTTGCTAGTTATTACAATATTACTATAATGAAGAAACGCCAACATTATTATTTATTATTGCGTGGCGCGGTGGCTAAGATTTAGAGAAAATAAAACTAATCTTATTTTTGCATGCATGCATTATTTTCTTAAACATAGAAAGATTAGGTTGTGAAACATGAAAATGTCGTCCCAAATATTCATTTTTGCGAAGACGAATCTTGAATAATGTCAAACATTCCCGGATATGTTAATTCCTTGCGCCCATTTACAAACCAATATTAGTAACATAACAGAAATCATATCTTCTCTTTCATTAATAGCACTTTAAACATTAGCCAGATTTTTAACTTTTCCTAAATATAAGTGTTCCTACAATAATCACTTCACATTTTCTTTTTACTAAAAAAAAATTTACAAATCTCAAACTTTTTCCGCCTACGTTTACCGCCTACATTACATTCTACTACTTAATATATTTCTCGAATTAATTAACTACTCCTCTAATTCATTATTTTAAATTATAAATACTGATATTCTGATTTTGTACACAGCAAAAGTACAATTGTTGACCATACATATATGCTGAATAACTGAAAATAGAAAAATACAAGTAGTTTAATCGTTAATTTCTCTTATATTTTCATTTAGAAAAACCGTGCTATAGCACATGGAGCTACACTAGTAATCTTAGAATCATCCCGTGCATTTTTTGCACTGGAATAAAAGTAGTGGTAATATAATGTCTTAACAAAATGACAAAGCAAACAACATTGTGTTAATTAGATTTAAAAGAAAAAGAAAAAGAAAAACAAAGCATCTCCTATCTACTAAAAGAATAAGAAATTTTCCCGTCTAAACACTCTTAGTTAGAAATTGGGCCTACTTTTTTGTGGATATTCAAAACATATATTAGGCTTAATATATAATCAATATATAATATATAATCAGTATATGTGTCACAATATCTTATCAAATATCGCAACTTTTTATAATTGGGCCTTATGTGTTTTGTTCGTTATTACCTCATTTTTTTAATAAATGTATATTAAATATCACAAATATTATATTTAAAACCACAATTTTTTTACTCATATTACTGAAATAGTGTGCCGTTTTCACATTTTTCCTTTATATTTGTTACTTTGTACTTATATTGTAACAAAATTAGCTATATGATTCATCGGAGGCTTTAAACGCGTGTAAATAATCATAAAATGTTTCACTTAAAGTAGAAAATTTATTTTTAATAAATAACTTATTTGATAAAAATAGTTTCAGTTACGCGGTTAATTTATTCAGAGTAAAAATGTCAAATTTTCTCTATTCTAACTATTAATATTGCAAACAAACGATTGTAGATTTTAAAATATTAATTTAAAGTGCATTTAAATACTATTAACTCTAATTGTTATAAGTTCTCTATACACGACAATCTAAAAAACTGCGCATTCGCACGGGATACACACTAGTTATGTTAACAAACACTCTACGTTAGCTTTGAAATAGGAGTGTGAGAAAAAAAAACGAGGATCATTTCGGAGATGTTTGGGAAAACTTGTTGCCTATATACACCCTTTGTTGAAATGAAAATGCAATTTACTTTGGCCTATAGTTTTATTACTTAGAATTCTATTGAATAAAAAAAAAAATACAAGCGAAATGGTGGTCGAAGAATGACAAACAACGAACCACTCTCACCCTCCACCGTTGTTTTAAGAGATGCAATGTTTTCAAGTCACTTAATAGATAACACGGAGGATATATATTCAACAGTTGAGAACGATGATGAGTTGATATTTGAAGAGCGTGAGGCTAAGCTCGACGCGCTCCAATACTAAATTTATGTTGAGAGAGATACCTTGGAAGACCTATTAAGGCAACTCCGTGATATGAGTGACATAAGTGTCACAAGTATTGAAGAATTCGACTTCGTCATAGAGAACACGCTTGACGAAGTCCTGATTCGGGCTCGTTATGGAACTCCTCAACATGAAATTGACAAAAAATCACCAAAGGTGGCTTGATGAACCGGAAAGGCAGGTGCATTTTGAAGATGCTCCTGCTGTCCATCCTCCCCCCGCAGATGATGACAACTATGGCCCACCCGAAGATGACGATTCTTCCGAAGATAAGTTTTAATCATTCTCTCAATATGCTAGCTCATTCATGACTTACACCATAAAATAATTATACTCATATACTTATGTTGAACTTCTATTTCATTGGACTTAAAAGAGGAATTTTTGGAGCGATTTCATTGGATTTAAAAGAGGAACTTTTGGAGCGATTTCATTGGCTATTGCTTTGAAGCGATTTCATTGGCTATTATTTTTGTTAAAAAATTATGTATATAAATAAAAAGATAATTAAAATAGAGATAAATTTATATTTTGTAAACCACCATCAGAATTTTAAAATAGTAAATTAAAAGATAATTAATATAATAAGTATAAAATTATATAAGGTAAAAAAATGATCTTTCTACAACTATGGAATTTCATGGGTACAAAGTCTCTCAACTAATAGCATAAATTAATAATCTAATATTTTTTTCATTTTTTTTTTAATTTTTTTTTTGGTGACGATATTCATGAAGTTGAATTCTGAAACTTATTAAAATATAAGGCATAATGATCGTAACTCGTAAGCCGGTCATTTATATGGGAGGATTTGTATCCACTGTGTGTAATTAAAAGTCTTAATGGTCGCATTTTTTCTGTCGTGTATCAGAGAGAAAAGGTCTGTATGAAACAACACTGAAAATAAGAGAGCAAAACATCAAAAGAATCCAAGTAAAAAAAGTATAGCAATTTCAAGGTCTCCTAAAATCCGTACCCGTTATGTTGTTAGTATACATGAGTTACTGAATTAATTTCAATTGTATACACTACGAGTTACTTAAAATGTAGCTGTTTAACATTATGAAAAGTAACGTTTGCTCTTGCTCTTGAAAGAGCAATCAAGACTCTACACTTCTTTTCAGACAAAAAAAAGTTATGATAATTACTATGAAATTCTGTTAAGATATTACCCGAGCAACGCCCGAGCATGAAATCTAGTGAATATATACTTATAAACACATAATCTTCTATATTATGGGACAGACCATATCCTATGTCATGAAAGCGAGAAAAGGTTTCACTACACCAATGGCCAAGATAGTGAAATCCACGCAACTAGGTACATTTAAAAACATTAAAAAAAAATTCCGAACAAAATCCAAATTAAATAAAGTTCTTTGAAATAGATTAAATTGACAATGACCCTCTTCCTAGACAAATTTGTGAATAAGATGTGAAATCTCAATAATAGGAAATCCCATATTGCTCATTCTTTTACAATTGATTTATTTCATTTATAATACAGTAGCACAAATTCTCGTTTGAAAATCAACTTACATTTTAATAGAGAATTTTACTAAACAACTTTCATATATACATTTTCTTCTTTGTCTTTAATAGACCGTTTTACACAAGATCACCAAATCGAAACCGACCCCATAAGAGCATGTTTACTAAGAAAAAATGGAGAGCACCTATTGTGCTCTCCATTTATGTTATCTCTCATTGGAGAGCAAAAATCAATTCTACAATCACAATAGGAAAGTTCTCTTATTTCTCTCTTAATGCTCTCCATCTCAAATATTGGACCCACTTTTACTAATGTTTACATTTAAGAAAATTGTAAAATAAATTTATTCTCTCACATTTTTACTTTTGAGGGTCCACATAAAATGGAGAGCTAGCTCTCTTTTGCTCTTCCCCAAGAGCACCAAGAGAGCTCCTCTCCAATTTCTTTCGTGGAGAGCACATAAAAAGCACTTGGAGAGCTCCTATTATAGGAGAAAAACACATGTTTTGTGCTCTCCAATTATGGGGACCATTTGGAGAGCACTTGGAGAGCCTTTAGTATACATGCTCTAAAAATCGTCATTCTCGTAAATTCATTCATTCATTCATCCATCAAACCAAACCGGGACATTATTACCCAACTTCTCAAAAAGCTTACATATTTTCCGACCCTAACCCAACCGGCGACGCCTTATAAACATAAGCTCCTAAACTCCAAATACACCCGAACCATCCCAAATAAACCGACACGATAACCCGCTCGTTCGACCCGTTTCACAAACACCAATTCCCCCCATAAAACAGTGAAGTTGATTGACAATGGATGCCTGCGAGAGCTTGGAAACTGACAATTTCGAGAAGAAAGTGAAGATCACTGATCAAATGGAAACCCTAGAATCTTCAATCCCACAAACCCTAATTTTACTTCGCAATTTTCTATCTCTTCAGCAACGTAGAGCTGCAGCTTACGCCAAATTGCGCGAGTATGAACCCTACTATCTCTATCTCTTTGATTTTAATATTCTTTTTTGATTATTTGTGATTAAATCTTTGTTTTGTTCTTAATTTTGCGGAATTTATGGATGCATTTTTAATTTCAATTAAAGGGTAAGACTGCGTAGGTCTGAGCTCTATAGGCGGGGGCTTTAAGATGGAAATTGGAAAGTAATTATTTTATACTCAGCCTTTTTTCGTATTTTGAGATTTGCGATCACTCATGGACGGTTTTAAATGGCGATTTATGTTAGCGGACCCCAAATCATTTTTGGGAGTAAGCCTCTGAAGCTTTTTTCGGAGTTGGTTTGAGATGATACGAGTAGTGTTATTGAAGGTTCGAGGATGACGAGGAGGGGATATATTGCGCGTTAAATGGTAATGCTGTTAGCTTGAAACCGAGAAGTAAATTTGTCTCAGTTGCTTCCTGAGCATGTATTATGTACTCCTATTTATGTGTTCTAGTCCTGCACTTTGTCTACAGTGTTGGTATTTTTTGCACCAGTGTCCGTGCAGTGTATTTTCGGGAGAAGTGTGCTTGGATTGAGGAGTAGGTTTGATTTTCTGCTAATTAACGACTTTCTAACAACTTTTACCTAAGAATGGGGAAAACATAAGATAGAATGCTTAGTCTATTCAGAAGGGTTGGGAGTGTTATGGCGAAATTCTTCTCATTGAAGACTAGTTTTGCAGGTGTTTGAGTTCCCTTGTATGCTTCTTGTTTGCATTGTAGCGTTTTGTTGAAGCCTGAAGAATATGAGTTTTAATTATATGAGATTTGCTGCTGTTGGTTGTTGTTGTATTGATTTCCAGCACCGAGATATTCTGGGGATTTGCAAATGTAGGTTACATTAAAGCCATAATAACAACAACAAAGCCTTAATCTCCAAATGATTTGGGGTCGGCTAAATATTTTTTTTTTTCCTGAAAACCCAAGGAAAAAAAATGGAAAGAACGATGGAAAAACAGTGAATATTCATCCAAAGTCTTAGCCTTAAACGAGTAGAGCTGAAAGATTGTTTCTTGTTTCTTAACTATAGTTGTATCTCCGTGTTGTGGACTAGTGATCTTCCTTAATTTGATGGTCATGCACACAAATTTTATCTCAATTTGATGGTCACACTCTTGGACCAATATTTCCAGAGGCAGAAATTATGTGAGGGAAGAATAGGCAGCCATTGTCACATCACTTTCATGTGAGATTTTTTGTTTGTTATATATTATCCAAGATGGAATTCTAGAGGACTGATTTGAATTGAATGTACCAAAAAGGAAAATGTGATAAATCCAAACGAATATAAGGGACATATGATAAGGAAATGGGAGCATATAAGCATGAGCGCTGGCTAACTCGTTATAGATAACCTAGGGAAGTGTAAGATTTCAAAATAATTTCCTAGCACCTGTTCTTCGTCATATAAAAACTGCATCGTAATCCTGAATTTCTGATAGCTACTTAGTTTGAAAAGATAAACTTCCTCTTGAAATACTGTTATTGACTCATTGCAAAATAAAAATTTGCAAAATGCTTTGTGAAGGGTATTGCGGCTCTGTTGCTAATTGCATCTTCTTTCTCTCTAATATTCGTTGCAAAATACAACAGTGGTTTTGCTGAATACATGGCTACAAAAGCAGAGTCGATCTACCAGCAGCTTTGTAGTGAGATCACAGTGGAGTTCAAAATGCTTTGATTTTCCTTTTTTTTTTTTTTGAAGGCAAGCCCCAAAGGTAATTGCTTAGACCAGTACCTCCTGCTAAATTGCCAGGAGTCTAGATGAGCTAATGCACACGCTACGTTATCATTATGATTGATTTTCTATTATTCATTTCTGTGTACTGATGCCAGCCCACCAAATTCTGTCATTTGTCATGGCACATTTTTGAGTGGTCGGGGAAATTGCGGTGTCACTAGCCATTCTCTTATGCACATATTTATTAAGGAGCCTGAAAAAAGAGAGCATCCAAATGATTATGATTGTCATTTCATGATACAATTTCGGAGTACCTTCCTAGTGTCTTTGATTTGGAAATAATGAGATGATTTCGTTGCCGAAATTAATCTGGTTTTTCTTTGCAATCTTCTAGTAAAAGCTGCCTCCATGCACATGAAAAAATTGAGCGAGGAAAATAAAGAATTCATTGATCATCTTGAACGAGGACCTATGCGCCTAAACTCGAGTGCTGATCGAGACAAAACTGAGATGGGGCATCAGTAATCCGGTTTCTGTCTAACTGATGGATTTTTAGAGAGCTTTTCGTCTGTGGGTCGTATTTCTACATATTTTTGAAGATATAAATAGTCAAAAATGACAAAAGTTGACTTTCATAGGTCAAGTTGAGACAATATAAATGAGATGGAAGGAATGTTGTATTGCAGGATAAATTTTTCTTAAATAACTTTTTTTGGTGACCTAGATTCTCACTGTGATACTCATTTTTGCCTTAACAATCAATTTGCTAATCCACAGACTGCAACACTTCAAGTGTTAAAGAAGGCAGGGCGACCATCGGATCGGTTGGTGAGTCATGAAAATTGCAAGTTTAAGGAGCCGATGGTGCACGAGTGTGTGCATGTCCACGAGTTAACCGACGAGGCTGGGACTGAAGAAGCAGAGGCAGATGCCGAGTACGATAATGCTCTCAAGGAAGCCATTCAGAGGGTGCAGCAAGCTGTCACCTCTATTAACGAACTTCTGGAAGAAGTTAGGTATGAAATTGCTGCCCTTGAGTCAGAATGAACCCCATTTTAAGAATACTGTTATTAGTTAGAAACTGGATTCTGCAGGAAACACTATATTTCATTTACTCCTTCAAGTTTACTGGTAGGAAGCATATATTTCTCTTGTAAAAAAGGACGGATTCATCTTTGACTAAAACCCGTACAACAAACGTGGCATTATCCATTCCTTTGTTTTAAAACGGATCTAAACATCCGATAGTCATTTAAACACATATAATGGCTTCATAGATAAGTTTTCAACAAAAAAACTTTCTGGATTCAGAAGATGCCAAAAACGGCCGATTTTGAAGATTATTATCCACGGTTTTCATGTCAACTGAGCCCCGAAAAAAAATGCCTCAAATTTGCATAGCAGTCACTCCATGTCATATAATAATGATTTGGGGTAACCGAATTGGTATATATTATTTGAAATAGACCATTTATAGACCTTAAAACTTCTTTTCAGGATCGTGTTGATAGAAGACAAAACGAATAGTGCTTTAGATTGTATGTTGTGCTCTAAACATGAGATGGTCATTTAAAGATCTACTCCAGTACATCTCTTTAGATAATTGTTCAGCAAAAAAAAATTCCAGATTTGAAAGATCCCCGAAACTGTATTTTGAAGGTTATTATTTATCCAGAGTTTTTGGGTCTACCGATAAAATTTCTCCAATTCGCACTACAATTCCTCCAAGACTTATAATAATGACTCGGGGTAACTGAATGAGCGATTTGTAGTTAGAGACCTTAAAGACTGATTTTCGGATTCTCTAGACGAAACAAGTTGCATTC
>JAGPOY010006573.1:0-10225 GCA_018983105.1 Silene uniflora | reverse complement strand
GACTGGGCGTGGGTTTGGTCGAAGACGATATTCGACTTGGCCCGGGTTTGGTCGAAGATGTTCTTCGTCTGATTTTTTTTTTTAAAAATTAAACGGATTTCCGTCTTAGAAATATTGTTTAAATATATTTATTAAATATTACTGATTACCGTTATTAAATATCGTTTTTAAATATTTAATGTCGTTTAATATCATTAATTAAATATTAAGAAACGATATCGTGTTTCGAAGTAAAATTTCGTTAAGAAATATTGTTTTTATTTTATTCAATAACATAATTAAATATCGTATTAATTTCATGATATTTTATTTTCGTTTAATTAAATTAACGTAAACGTAAACGTATTGAATAAACGGAATTTAAAAAAAAATAAAAAAATTGGTCCAGTCGAAAACAATTTTTGACCAGACCATGGTCCAGTTGAAAAAACTTTTCGACCAGACCATGGTCCAGTCGAAAATTTTTTTCAACTGGACCATGGTCTGGTCGAAATTTTTTTTCAACTGGACCATGGTCTGGTTGAAAATATTTTTCAACTGGACCATGGTCTGGTCAAAAATGTTCTTTGACTGGGGTTGATTTCGTATTCTTTTAAAAAATATATATATAATTTCCGACTAATTTTCTAAGTTGGGCTCGGGAGCGGGAATCGGGAAACGCTAATCCGTTCTACTCTAATTCAAATAACAAATCAATTAAAATTGAAGCGTAAATAAAACGTAAACATACGCCATCCGATTCATTACTAGCTTGATTATCGTTAGAGATCGACATAATTTAAAACCGTCTTGATCATCAATCACGTAAATTAAGCATAAACCGTCTTTTTTTTGGAGAAATTTTAGAGAGAAAGACAAAGGATGATTATGGGAGGGGCATTGTGGGTAAATGATGTTAAATAGTCGACGATAATTAATAAAGTGTCGACGTTATTTAACATGCCCGTTTTTATTGCCAATGACATTGTGTGGTGGCCTTAGTCCACTATAACTCATAAGTCCATTAGTCCATTTTACGCACTAATCTACCTCTTCCCCTACTACTATTCACTTCCTTCTCAAATTCTTATCCCAAAAACCTAGTTCGCTTATGTAAGATTATTTATTTTGTGTTGCACGCGTTTTAATATTATCGTCCAGATTTTTTTTACGGTCTATCGTCCTTAAATTTTATATGCGTGAAAATATCCATCGGGTGGCCGCTCCACCCGCTTCACCCGATGGATATGGATATGGACGGATGTAAAAATATTAAATGGATGAGGGTGGGATATGGATGACCATAAATTAAATGGATATGGATATGGGTATAGCTCCATCCCATCCATATCCCACCCATTGTCATCCCTACTACTGACCCAGTTGCTGCCTTGCCGGGTCTATTTACCTCATGAAAATATCCAATGTGTTGTCTTATCGATAGAGCATTATAGTGCTCCTAATAAACAAATAAATAAAATAAAATAAAAAAATATAAATTGTGGGCTTGTGGGCAACAGTATAAATAAAGGCCCCGTTAGTGACTTCTCTTAAGCCGCCCACCATTATATCCCTACTAAGTACAACTTCCTCCCTAATCCTTCCTTAACCTCTCCATAACCCGACCCGATACCGTTTCAATAGTAGCCATGCCGCACCGAAACAGCCTGATATCCACGGCGGCGGAGAATATTCAGCGGCCTAGAATTGTTCCGGAATTATCGGCGGCGGTTGCAAACGGCGGGGGTAATAAAGGAGTGATGAGGAAGGTGTTGTTAAATGTTAGGGTACAAGGGAGTGTTGGCTGTGTTCAGGTGTTGGTTTGTTTAGATTCTACCGTTGCGGATTTGATTATGGCTGTTGTCTTGCAGTATGTTAAGGAACGCCGTCGTCCTCTTGTTTTGGCTAAGGATGTTGCCGATTTTGATCTTCATTACTCTGCATTTACCCTTGATTGTATGCCTCCTTTCTCCCCTCTTCCGTCCTATTCATTTCTTTACGCTTGATTAAAATAGAGACGGTTTATTTTGCTAGAATATATTAATTAACGGTAAACAAATGATGACGGTATTTTTATTTTCTAAAAATAAAGTTGGTGTACTATTAGATCATCTCTACGAGCTATAATCCCATATTTGATTAAAATATTACTCACTTTGTTCGATCATTTGTTTACATTTTGTTTTGGCACAACGTCAAGGGATATAGGATCAAATTGTTTATCAAAAGCAATCTCAAAATAAAAACGTAATTGCTAAATTCCGCGCACTAATTTACTAATTCCTACGCATTTTGTCTCTCATATTCCATAATTGCCCTTCATCTTAAAAGTCAATTAAAAAGAGTTCTCATCCTTCTCTCTCAAAATCTAACCAATTCGTACTAATTCGATGATAATTGATCGTAATTTCGCGCATATCACATGTAATTTTTTCGTTGTATCAACAACTTTTTTAATACCGTCTTTTAATCGATTTAACCAATGTTTTTTTTTACAATTAGGGTTTGAATTGATGTCGATTACGATTAAATTCGAGCAAAGTATGAGCACGAATAAGCCTTCACATACGACTTTGACTTCTGGTTTGCAGGACTCCTGCGTTCCAAGAAATAAAATCTTCAATTGCTTACAAGAAGCTCTCTCGCAAACCATGATTTGCTAATGTCAACTTAGAGTCAAGCATACAAAGACCTTGATTTTCCGTGATTAGCAATGATTTTCTAATGTATATTTCTCTCTTGACTCTTGCATAGGGAAGGGGATCGGTGATTGGGATTTGGAAGCCATGGAAGGCGAGAAGGAATTAGTAAATTGGGATTTTTTGATTTGAGGGTTTTTCATTTTCTCCTGTTTCTTTCCTCTTGTTTCTCTCAGCTGGGGTGAGAAATAAAAGGGGTATGCTTGGAATAAAGGGTAAAAATGCGCGGGATTGAGTAAATTAGTGCGCGGGATTTAGCAAGTCCCATCTGTTGATCTTGATTTTGTTCTGATTTCATCATTTATAATATGATTATCTGCAGTCTGATGTCCACATCTTGCTAATTTCACTTATAGCCTTTTCATTATTTATTTATTTTATTAAGATGCCCTTGATGTTTTAGATATTTCTTTCGTCGCA
Organism: Silene uniflora; assembly: GCA_018983105.1. Taxonomy (NCBI): domain Eukaryota; kingdom Viridiplantae; phylum Streptophyta; class Magnoliopsida; order Caryophyllales; family Caryophyllaceae; genus Silene; species Silene uniflora. Next base: position 7,127 of record JAGPOY010006573.1, on the reverse strand, counting down.
ATCATAAACAGTTGATGCGATTAGTGAACGTATTTTCTTCTAACAAATGATCCCTTTCGTTCCGATCATTGTCAATCGATTGATTGGAACGCTGAAAGTAATTTATGTTATGTAACAATAATACTTTTGATGACTATTTTTTGTGGGATTTACTCCGTGTCATTTATACGGAGTACAAAATGTGACTATTTATTTAATACTCGGTAACTTAGATCTCATTTCGGAAATGAGAAAGTTTCATGCTACTAATGTTGAAAATAGCCCAAATTTTGGGGAAAGCCAAGTCAAATATATGAATCTCGTGACAACAAAGTGTCATGAACATTAGTGTTGACTATGACTAATTCCATGGGGAAAATTGAATATGCCATTGCTTGGCAATATCTCCCACCTCAGTGTCGAGTAGCTTAGCGGAAATAATGTTGGAATATAAAGTATTGACAAATTATATGAGCGACGAATATTGTAAATTATATGAGCGACGAACTGTGTTACTCAGACTCTTCTACGAGGAGTCGTGTCAGACACGGTGTCGGAGTGTCTGACACGGCAATTTTGGGCAAAATTTTAAAGTTTTTGGTCTAAATTGAAGTATCTAAGTGTCGTGTCGGTATCGGGCAGACACGTGTCGGACACGCGACACGGCACCAAAGTGAAGTGTCGGAGTAACCCTGGCGACGAATATTGTAGTTACGAGTGGAATGTTGGACTAACTGTTGTTCATATGATGGGTGTAGGTCTGGATAGGGAGGAAAAGCTGGCGACGTTAGGGTCAAGAAACTTCTTCATGTGCAAGAGGAAAGAGGTGGCGGCTGATGCACCAAATGATTGCTGTAACAATGGCGGAGCAACATCATCGTCTTGCTCAAAGGAAGCGGAAGAGGCAACTAAGTTGGGGTCTCCTAACCCTTGGCTAAGGTTCATGAGTTTCTTATTGTAAAAGGTAGACACCAAATTGCGGTAGGACAAGAATAGTGAGCTGAAACATCGTACCATGGGATGGATTTTTAGTCTAACGCTCATATTACATGCTCTTGAGTTATACCAACCCGTAACTCCTATGGCAGGGTATTTTGCTGTTGGAAGAATTCCGGACTCTGCCATGGGATTTACAGGTTTTCACCTTATAAAAAGGAAGTTAACGAGAAGAAATGCCATGATCGTTGTTGTCTATACTTCGTACTATTTATCTCACTTGGTAACTGGTTACATCACTACATGTCCAACTGTTCAAGGGTAAGGTCATGTGGTGAACTGTAAATTTTGCAAGCAATTCTATGAATTCCGGCTAGGGATCAATTTCTGGTGTTTCACCTGGTCATGAATCATGTACTTATTTATGAAAATGGCTACTACTAATGTGGTGAGAGTGTTTGGGATCAAGATGTTGGAACGGTAACAGCCATCGCAGTATCGCGGACGATATTTGTTGTGTAATATACAGAATATATCTCAATATCAGGCTATCAGCACAAAATCAAAGATGCTTCAGTCATTTTTGTACTATTACGACCATTGTTGATTTGTTGCATCAATTATTATTAGTCGATATTCCTTAATTTTCTCCTACATGTTCCTAGGCTGGAATTGTGCAATCACCAAGTTTGTATTACTTGCAATCGTGCTTCACTTTGTTCTGATATGCTTGTCATTTTCAAATAATTAACGAAAAATCACATGGGATATATAGAGCATAAATCAATTCAATCTCCGTCTCAACAACCGTTGCACTAACCAGCTGTGGCCAGCCTCGACTCCACCATGTCATATCCACATTAAACGACAAAACCCCTTACCTTAGGTAACTTCAATTGTTGTGTCAAGCTTGGAATCACTCTTGGCAACCTTAATTAGATGCAGAAAATTCAATGAGATCGAATAAGACGTACTCCCTTCGTCATTCGTCTATTTCATTTAAGGTGTTTAAGTCAATTGTTTGCCTTACTATTTTAAAAATGCCTTTGATGGGTGATTCGATCCGGCACACTCAATTTGAGGGACTTGTCATCTAATAATTCGCCCCCTCCTCTTTTCTTGACCTTTCTGCCAAAACCAAAGGCAAACAAATAACTGAGACGGAGAGAGTAATAAAGTTCAAATATATATATATATATTTTTTTTTTTCTTTTTGCAACTGTAACGATATAATCCTTATACAAATGAAATTGTATTCATTTGATCAATGCACTTATTTTAGCAAATCCGTAAACTACAGCTAACATAATAACATACATCGGCAAACAAAATAGTGTTGATGGCGTACGGATAGAGGTGCTCAGTGGGTCGGGCCGGTTTGTGGGATAAGCAGCCCGAGCAAAACACTAACATATGATTGGCGGGGCCGGGTCAATGCTGGGAATCTGGGATGGTTTGGTCTAACACTAGCCCGGCCCACTTAGTAACGGGCCAGTGGCTGGCCGAGCCCGCGCTTCATAATCTTTTTATTAGTGTTTTGATCGACCCGGGCCAAGGAAGTTGCGGCACTAGCCCAACCCGAGGGGATACATGGGCCGTGCCAGGCTGGGCTTAGTGTTTGCCTGGCCGGTGTATTAGATGTCGGCCAACGAAGCAATGTTGAGCCGGGTGGATGGCTCGCTTTATTTTACACCTCTACGTACGGACCCGAGAACACGAGCTTTAACTTCATTATCCTCTCTACCTCACAGGCTGACACAGAATTTCCGAGAACCAACGAGTCTCTTGGGCCACCGAGAGTGAGCAAGAATCAACCGAATTTATTTTCGAGGGGCACCACATCAAAATTCATCAACAATTGAGGGGTTACCTTATAAATTTTGAGAAAATAAGGGTATCAAATAAAATGTGAAAAAAAAAAATACTCCGTACTTGAATACCGCGACGAAAACAAGAGAAACCCTCAATTAGCAGCGCAGACATGTACTAGTATAAAACTAAACCCCCAAAAATACAAATCCATATCATAAACGCTAAAATCATTTGCACCTCCTTAATTTCTCTCCTAAAACCCTTCATTCCTTCACGCTGCGATGGCCGGTAATCTGCTATTCTGGGGTAATATTCTCCTCCCTCTCTCTTTTCTCTCTACTCTTTTGTTTCTATTATTCACCTGTTGCGTTTATAATTAGGGTTTTGATTTAGATTTTGTTTGTCATCTGCTGATTTTATTTGTGTAATTGTTTTTATTGATTATCTCTGTAATTTAACTTCTGTCGATTTTGCTTGATAAGGAGACGATACCGTCTCACCGAGTTAAGCGTAGGAGATTGACTCTAAATTTGATATTTTATAAAGCTACAAGCTTGATGGATATGTTAGACTACTAAATATTTCAAATGTCGAGGACTTTTGATACGATTTGATTGCTCGTATAACATTACGAGTATAACCTAGGGAAGTTCCTGCAGACAGTTTTATTAGTCGTATTTCGGTCGCTTAGCATGTGGTTTTTCCGGCACTTGCTCTCTTCCCCCTTCCCCCTTGTATTTGTATTAAAACTAGGATTGTAAGCGGGTAAATGAACCTGAAAGTGACTGAAAGTGATGCAAGTAATGTTTTCAGATGAAATGCTCTCCGTTATTAGGAGAAACTAGTACAGTAGCTAATGTAATGGGCGAGGTGGTCAAATACACTAAGTTGTTTTGTTCTTATGTTTTGTTTGTTAGGTGTCGATGTTAAGGCAAAGGAGCCATGTCAAGTAAGCCTTGAGGAGGGATCTTTCATCCATATTTCTCAGGTATTCGGCTGCATTTCCTTTGATTTTGATACGGTCATGGAACTATTGTGTTTTAATTTGTTTGTTGACTGTATGCTTGTGTTTTGTGTCGTGTCTAGGCTACCCTTGGTGAAATTAAGAAGGATGATGAGACTGTTACTGTCTACGTTAAAATTGGTGAGAAGAAGCTGGTTTTGGCCATGCTAAGCAAGAAAACCCCTCAGATGGCATTTGATTTGGTCTTCGATGAAGATTTTGAGATTTCTCACAACTGGAAGAACGGAAGCATTCATCTTATGGGATACCAGAATGATATGGAACTATATCCTTTTTCACATGTGTTCCTTGCATTCACTTCTCTTCCGTATTTTTTTGCAGCTGTTTTAGAAGCCTTTAAAATTTCCCTAGTTGCTCATTTCTGTACAATTTTTACACTTTCATAACATTTTTTCATAAGATTTCCAAAACACTATCCTTTCCCTTGGTGCAAAATTTTTCTACTAAAACTTCTTCTATTTCTTCTAATACCTAATCAATTTTCTCTCAAATGCTTTAATTGTAATTCTCATATCGAACAAGTAATACATTATATTGCGGTGGATTAAATTAATTTAATATTTTTGTCACTAATTAGTGTTTTAAGCTAGGATTTTTCAATTAGGGGTTTTCAGTCAGGAATTTTAGTTACGGTTTTTCAGTTGGGTTTAAATTAGGATTTTCAATTTTCATTTAGCCATTGCTCTTTCAGTTAAATTATGATTTAAAATTTTTAATTAACCATTGTTCATACAATTGAGTAAACTGCACTTTCAATCAAATGAGTTGAAAAACCCGAAATGAATAATGAGTAAATTAAATTTTCCCTCTGAAGTACAGTAGGAAACTGCTTACATGAAAGAGCAATGGCCAAATTGTTCTAATGTTGTGTCATCCTCTTCAAACAATTTAAGGGGAACCTTTTCCGTACAAAGCCCGCTATGTTAACTGTTGTTCATGTAGACAATTCGTTATTGTTTGGCTTCCTTGACTTTGGTTTTGGCTGCTGCCTCCTGGTGTTCACTGAATCGGATGGTAAGTTGTTTAATGTAGCTAATTAGTTTCCCTCATTTTTAAAGCATATTGATTTAATATTGCAATGCTAACTTTATCTTCCTACCATTTGCTTTCAGATTCTTCTGATGAAGAAATGGAAGATAATGTCCCAATTGCAAAGGAGAATGGTAGATACTTTGACTGATAATTCTCTGTATTTTTTTCTAATTTGAGCCACCTTATTATAGTCTTTTGAGTTCTTAGGGCAACCTGCTGCATCAGCTGCTGCCATGCCAAAGGCGGCAGACAAGTCAAAGCCTGAGGTCGAAGGTGAGTCTGATGATGATAGCAGCACTGATGAAGAATTTGACGAAGATTCTGAGGATTCCGAAACCGATGAGGTATATAATAGTAGAATTTCAGTTTAATATCCTACATTTTACTTGGCCTTTTCAAGGCAAAAGTTCTACTTTTTAGTTTTATACTTGAGAAGGGTTGAGGCTGTGCTGTGAATGTAACATTCTGTTTTCTTAATGCCCATATCCCTGTAGTATACATGTGGTGCTTAAAAGCCATGTTATGTCGACCCTTGAGTCCTTGACTCTTCACGCAACACTTGTGCATATGCTCTCTGAAATACTTGAAATCAAGTCTGAACAATATATGATAGCAACCATTTCAGAGTCGGGCTTACATGTGTACTGAATATGTGTATTTGTTATTCTTTCTTTTCCAGGATGGATCAAGTATGAGTGAGGGTGATGATGTCGAAGCAGATGACTCAGAGGAAGAGGAAGAGGAAGAGACACCTGCTAAAGTGGTAATCCATTTGCAGAATGTTTTTTTTGGCAGCCATAAGTAGCCTTTGTTTCTCATGCTCGAAAGTTATTGCTGTTGTAGGTGGATGTTGGTAAGAAAAGATCCAATGGTGATGCAAAGACACCACCACAGTCCAAGAAGGCAAAGATAGCCACACCTCAGAAAACAGGTTTCGTTTCTGATCTTACCGTCTGGTCATTTTATGAAAGAGATTAGTTAGACTTGAGTAACCTTGTTTCTAGATGAGTTTTTGATTGTGCTTTTGATTGGGTGATAGATGGTAAGAAAGGTGATCAACCTACAACTCCCCTACCATCAAAAAAAGGCGGAAAGACAACTGGTGGTGACAAAACTCCCAAGTCTGCTGGCAGCGATGTTTCCTGCGGTTCATGCAAAAAGTAAGTCTTCTGCTTTTTAGCAACTCTTTTATGAGACCATTGTATGACAGTTGTATGCATACCAGATTACCAGTATACGACTCCCATGTAATGTTCATTGTTGATTTCTGTTCAAACGGATTTGTGCACATCGAATGCTCTGATGGTTTTCAAAAATATGTATCACGATTCACGTTTTCTTCGTCATTCATGAAGTGACCCTGCTCCATTATATGATTGATTCGGATCAGCGATAGACTGTTCAACCCACTTACCGACATTTTCTTCATCGAGTACATACACAATTTTTTTTTGACACGTCTATATAAGTGGAGTTTGAATTTGTCTTAACTTTGGCTTGTTATAGGACCTTTAAATCTGGAGGTGCTTTGGAGTCCCACAACAAGGCCAAGCATGGTGCGAAATAGAAGATGAAGTTGAAACATTTGCTCTGAATGGGAGGATGATGTGGAGAGATTTATCTCAAATTTTGATATATTTTTGGGGGCGGAGGTTTCTTGAGTATGTAGGCAAAATTAGATCAAGTACTTAATAGCGCGGTTTATGGTAAAAGTGGTAGTTCGGACAAGTTACATGTTTGATTTAAATGATTGAATTTATCAATTAATCTTCTGGTTTCGTTTTCTCTTGCGATTGGTCTTTATGCTTAATATGAGCAGTAAATTTCACTAGGTTTCTGGCTTGAACCATAGATTTTGGTTATTTTGAAATCGATGGACAATTGTCCTTTTCACCATTGGTTGTCTCGAAACTAAAGTATGGTTCAATGAGTTAGATTGGTTTAGACATTTTTCGATTAGGTTGACGACTGCAACGTGTTCTACAAATTGTGTTCCAAACCAAACTTCATTTGTGGCTGATTGAACAGAACATGTTCTATTGAACAAATTTGGCACTGATTTATGAAGTTAGGAGTTGTTACAAGTTGGTGTGTAAAATGAGCGGTCTAGCTGAGCTAAACGCAAATGTGTCGACCTTGAGTAGAGACTAGAGAGGCTTCCAATAGGATGTGTTTGATATGTCCACCAGAATTCGTTATTGGTATGAAATACCTAGAATCGGGTCGTTGGTCCAGAAGATAGAATTGTACTTGCAAAGAGAAGATACCATTATCAACAAGAGATTGTGCATCTTCACACCAAATTGTCTGATAATGTAGAAACGCTACAATCTAACGGGACCCC
>JAGPOY010006572.1:0-10724 GCA_018983105.1 Silene uniflora | reverse complement strand
CCACCTTGTCCCCTCTACCCATTTCCTCTCACAAAATACCCGTCGCAAGATTCGCCCCGTCGCAAGCAACATTTTATTTCGCTCATTAATTTACATTTTATACTAGTCTTATACCCGTGCAAATTGCACGGGATTGTTATTTCAAAATAACTAGTCTTAAACCCGTGCAAATTGCACGGGATGCTATTTTAAAAACTTTTATTATAAAGATAATATATAGGATAAATTTTATAATTGTTAATTATCTCCTTTTTAAGTTATTATCTTTAAAAATAAAGTTTTAAAATAAAGCAAAAAAAATCCTTGTCTTTTTTTTGTTATACAAATTGAAATTACAAATTTAATAGTTGATGAGTTATAAAGTCATACTTAAGTTTTTATATTTAAATTATAAAGTAAATTTCATTTGCAATAAACGTAAATAAGCACCGGGGGTAATAGGCCAGGTAGTATTGTAGTATGTATCCCCTTGTTAATTTAATTTGAGTTATTACTTTGTCATCCTACTCGAGCAACATAAAAAAAAATTAGAAAAATTGACTTACATATCAAACTAATTTATTCGGATGAAAATAAAAAAAAATTAGTAAAAGTTATAAACCACTTCATATTGTTGCAAACCCGTGCAAATTGTAAAACTCGTTTTCGTTTAGTCAAACTTGTGTATACTTGTAAAGTCGTGCAAGTTTAAATGGAAAATTTTGACCCGTGAATGTTTAAAATGAAAGTCAGTCAGACGATGGGGCCTATTGTAGCCTTGTAGGCAAAGAATTTTAACGCATTTTTCATTTAATATCGATTGTTAATTTGTGAAACATGACGAAATAAAAATTGCCACTCGTCCACGTTTAAAATGAAACTTTTGATACATGTACTTTTAAAATAAACTTTTAACGCGTTTTTCATTTAATAGTGATTGTTAATTTGTAAAACATGACAAAATGAAAATTGTCACTCGTCTACATTTGAAATGAAAATTTTGACTCGTGTACTTTTGAAATGAAAATTTTGACACGTTTTTCATTGAATAATGATGGTTAATTAGTGAAAGATGACAAAATGAAAATTGTTACTCGTGCATGTTTAAAATGAAATTTTGACCCGTGTACTTTGAAATTTTTTAACATGTACTTTTAAAATGAAATTATGGCCCGTGTACAATGAAATTTTGACCCGTGTACTTTTAAAATGAAATTTTGACCCGTGTACTTTTAAATGAAATTTTGACCCGTGTACTTTAAAGTGAAATTCAGAATTGCACTATTACCATTTTTAGTTACACAAATTCTCAATTTTAGTTACCCGTGTACTTTTAAAATGAAAATTATAAAGTATGATTCATGTGGGTAGTAAAGACAAAAGCAGAGAGCTAAGGAGTAACAATTTATTTTGTTTTATCTATCCCCATGGGTAATATTTGACCCGTCGTAAACTTGTGACGAATATGCCCGTCATAAGAAAAACTTGTCATTTTAATTACTCCGTAAACATTATAGTGATATTACAAACTTGACCCTCTATAAACTAATGGAGCCAGGGACTCAACTAAGAGTAATCAAGCCCATTGTTTCATTCATAATTCAATTTTTGCAAAAACTTACTCTATAACCACTTTAAACCCTGAGACCCTTAATCAAACATTTCCACCACCGCCTTTCTCATTTTCATTCACATAGATCAGTACAGTAGTAGTCATTAGTTAATAGTAACAAACAATTACTGAATCAAATCTGATTCTTTCTCAAACTCCATCTCCTCATGGCCGCCTCACTCATCCTCGCCTCAAATCTCGTCTAACCACTTATTCTTTCTCAAACTCCCTCCTCTCATTCTCCTATTCTCCCTAAATCTTCAATCACTATCAGCAATTGAAGAAGCAAGATTGTCGTTGGTCTGATTTTTCTTAATGTTTTTTTACCTTTGCATGTGTGCTCACTGAATTGATATGAACTCCTTGCATTTGTTTTGTTTTTTTAGGAGTTCAATATTGCAGATCTGTAATCTATAATTTTTGGTGTGATTTTTCATGTTAAATTATTAATTATTATTAATATTTTAACACTTTAAAAAAACTCATTTTCGGGTATTTTAAACATTTTAAAAACTCCCTTTAATATTTTGTTCGATAAGAGATACGGAGTAGTTGTTGAATTTATTTATGCCATTTAAGCCTTCTTTTTTTCAATTACTTTTTCATTTTTCTTGTTCCTCTTCCATTAATTTATGGATTTTCTGCATTTTTGGTTAACATCACAATCTAATTTTGGAGATTAGTTTATATTACTCTTGGTTATTTCTGCTAAATTGATCAGCCGATTTAATCAAAATAATTTAATAGTCTCATGACTCTAATTTGTTTTTTTTTCCCTGACTAAAATTTTACAGGCGGTATAAATACATTGTAAATATGTAAATCATGCGTTAATTATTATTTTGACAATTCTCTAAATTTAATTCCGAGCAATTCTGATTAAATGTAAATATCAACTATAATTGTTTTATAATTACAAATTTTCCGTAATTGTATTATGTCAGAAATTTGTATATTTAAATGATAAATGTATTTATCGTAATATGAATTGTTATTGTTGTAATTGCATAAATAATTCAAGCTCATGTAATGTTGTATTATAATTGAACAATTTTGAGTGAGAAACATTGAAGTCTCTAATTAAATTGATAAGATGAACGTGCTTCCTGAAATTAAGCAAGTGAAAAAGACTTTTGAATAGTCAACAAACAACCACAAGGCTGACAGGCTGACAACTCAGCCTTGTGGTTGTTTGTTTTATAAATAAGATGACGTTTTTTTTTTCAAGGTGACCCTTTGACTTTAATTTTTACAAAATATATTTGATCAAAATTATAAAAATGTTACCATTAATCATAATATTTAGTCTTATATTTCTTAGAGATATTAAAGAGAGAAGTGAGTATATCGAAATATGAGAAAGTCATATATAAAAAAACAAAGGAAATATTGCTTTTGCACAATTGTCAATATGCGGTAAAATTATGTTGTAAGAGATCTAACTTTTATTCTGAACAAACACATTGAATTGAATATATATATAATTATGATATATGTTGTTTTACGTAACATATTCAGTTTTACGTAGTTGTATAGGTTAAAATAATTTGTAGAACACATAAAGGCGTGTCTCCGCTATTAAGGGTTCATATTGGTGAACATCACCATGTTTATAAAGATAGCGTTATGTATTTAATTAAAAACAGGTTGTGCCTGCAATAATTAAAACCCAACTACATACTACTTAACTTTGCCACATGATATAATTCTATTGAATAGCAAATCTTTTATGCTAAAAGCACTAATAATTCATCATGATCAACTACAAAACCATTATTTTTTTTCCATCAAGGATTCAGTATAGTTAGACTTTTTTTATTAACTCAAAAATATATTTTTATAGATAATCCTAATCGGAGACCCGTGCATCGCACGAGCTTTCCAACTAGTAATAATAGTGTGAACAACCTATCTCTTGATACCTACCGATTTCCAATTAGACCATAATTTTTAAGGAAGATAAATTATGTCTCGTAATTTTTTTACAGCAAAAACTCAAAATAAAAAACGGAGGAGGGAGAACACCCAAAACCCATATGGCGAGCAAAAGCCCTAGAAAATGGCGATTCACATGGGAATCACAATCTCATATCCCAATACTTAAACTCTATCTCTTTTCTCATCAATTCAATCCAATGAATCACTGCGACAATCTCAATATCGATTTAATATTGGAAAAATCCATCCTGAAATTGAGTTGGAGTGATCGTAATCTCCTAAATTTTGTGAGTCTAATAGTTCCATTACCTAGGGTTTTAGTCGACCTTGAATCTCCATTACATTTCCGAACTCTTGATGATCATATTGAGGTTAAAATACCTCTTCTTCTTCCCGTTGATCACCCCATTGTTGCATCCTTCATTTCCGACCTTCATTCCGGGGGCTATGACCATCAACTTCTTACACCGCTTACTATGGATTCCGGTAAAATAGTTATTCCTTTGTTTTTCTTTTGACTTGATTGATGTAATCCCCAATCCCCAAATGTGAAATGCTCATTTCAAGTTTCATTGCTGTTTAATTAATTAGATTTCAAGGAGTTGTCTTCCAAAGGAGACGTCGATGTTTACTGCAGAAGCTGTCGCTTTAAGTTGACTAAGACTTCAGTTAGGTAAGTATTTTCTTCTTACGGTTACTTGAGTTTCAACATATTTTAGTAGTTCAGTTTTTCGAACATGACTGTCCTGTTGCTATGTTAGGTTTCAAATATACCGAAAATGTCTTAGTCTAGTGGTTAAAACGAAGGTATTGTGGACAATAGGTCCCAGGTTCGAATCCCCCTCCCCTCTGTAATGCGACTAGGTGCGCGATTTGTTAGACCCAAAAAAAAATGTTAGGTTTCAAATATGAGAGCATGATTTAGCTGATTTAGCAATCCTTCCATTTATTTGAAATCGCTACATTAATTGTCCAATGTATCAAACCTGAATCATATCCCATTTTTTTATCCTTCTCACGGTAAATTATGTCAACATTGAACAATATTTACTCACGGTAAATTTACCGGAATTCGGAATAGTATGAAAAATATTCATGTCAAAGCCAAAAAAACAACTTTGCTTATAAAAGTCGTGTTCTATTTATAATGTGCTCTAATCCTAGGTCTTGACTTTCAATTTCACTACAACCTTGAAGTTGAGTACACTTGTGTTTCCAAACAGTTGACCAAGACAATTTCTTTTTGGTCCTTGCCGAGTTGTGTGGACTATGTGTATCCTGGTTATGAATGATTACAAGCATGATGCTGATATGTGGTGCGTTGATGTGTGTTCTTGGTTAAATTGTGGTATTAGAACAAGTTTATGTATCAAAAGATCCCTCGTCTCTGGTAATGAATTATATCAGTTGACAGCTGAAAGATTTTAAATAAAATGTCTTATGTCTGGTTAAGTTGCCGTATGCTGCCATCAGCTATGCAGTATACTTTTATATGCACATACATAGGATTCTTTGACCATCATGCTTCATTTGAATATTCTAGGTGTTTGGTGGATTTGCCTTCCGTGAATTGGACTGATGTTGCTGATAATTGGTTTGGATCGTGCTGTTGCTCGTTTGGAAGCATTAGTGAGAAGCTTGTTGCTAAATATGTCAAACTATATAAGTGCACAGAGGGCTCATGCTTGTTAACTTCAGCATCAATAATTCTTTTCAAGGATGATCTTACAGGGTTTCAAACTCTGTCACAGTCTGTTGTTGGGAAAGGTGATGGCAAATTTAGGGGTGATACTGTTACTGTTACTGAGCGTTTAATATTACATGATTCCTCTACAGAAAAGGGCTCCATGCAATTCCAATCAAAGGAGCACTCTATGGATGGTGCATTCAATGTTTCTGATGATCATGAGAAAACATCATTTACATCCTCAAGTTTTGATTTAGAGAAACATACGGAGCCAGAAAATCACTGTTGTACACATGATGGTCCCAAGTCTTTCCCCAAGGACCAAGAACTTAATGGATCTATTTACCTTCAAGAAGAGCAGAAGTCGTTCCTAAACTGCTATCTTGGTAATGCCTTTTTGTTCACACCATCTGGTCTTTCAAAAGACATTGAGTGGACAAATTTCTCTTGCCCTCAGTGTTCCCATGTTCTGGGTGCATTTCCTAGCACTGATGGGTCTGAACCATTAGACGGCGGTATTCGATTACTTAAGTGTTACATTTCAGTTTCTTCTTCCTCTAGTGTACCGGATGAATTGTTCAGGTAAAATTTTATTGGTTCTTGCTAGTGCTTCCTTTTCTGTAGTAATCATCTGCGTGATGTTTTAGGTTTTCCAGCCTAAATATCAATTGTTGCATCTAATGGACTTATTTATTGGCTTCCCTTAACCTGTTTAGGAAATATACATTGGAGAGAATGTTTACCTCTCAGCTTCTAGAGAGTGCAAAGGATGAACACTCTTTTCGCACTGTCGTTAAGGATTTGAAGACTAAATGTTCTATGTTGAATATGATTCTTGTCAATCCAAATTCATGGTGCTTTAGTGGTTGGTGTTTAGAAGATACCCCCGAGCAATTTGTAATGATCAATTTGCATCCTGTTGTCAAAGTACTTCTCTCACATTGCTCTGACAATCTCAAATCTGAAGTCAGGTCAGGCTCTTTTTGAATGCTTCATATATAGATTTCTTTTATCGTAAAATTACTTATGCACTCCATTATAGGCATCACTTCCTCCGATGTCTTCATTAGGCTCTTGTACCGAGTAAGGTAGGAAGAATTTAGATGGATGTAACCTTTCCTTAGCAATAAAGGGCGATTACCTCCAGTTGACCCTCAACTTAAATTGAGAACTAGATGCACACTTGTTGAGTTTATATGCTTTGTCTTACCAAAAACACTTCCGATTTTGGCCATTCGTTATTGCTTAGCGTATCACTTGTTTGGAGCTATGGTACTCGAACTTGGGAACGGGTGTTTACACAAGTATGTCTACTCATCATGACTCAAATTTGGAGTCACTGATACTCTGACATATGGACACGTGTACAGGGACGTATTTGTATAAAATAAGCTTTATCAAAAATATTCTCACATTTAGATTATGTGAAGTGAAATACAGAGATGTGTGAGATATAAGTCTTAAAGTTGTTAAATCACACGTCTATAAGGACATTCTTCAAATCATGAATTTTATCACTAATATTCCTACATTTGGATTATTTAAAGTGGGAATACAGAGATGTGTGAGAGATAAGGCTTAATGTTTTTAAATCAAACTGTAAGCTTCATACATCAAATTCGTCCTTTGGTCGTGTAAGCTTTCCTTGTGCATCCACTCGTAAAAGTCATGATTTGTTAATAACTGTTGAGTAAATATTTTGTTTCCAATAGTGTCGTGTTGGTCACGTTTATGACCTCAATATCGAAGATTAATAGCATAGGCCTGGGTTACATGATATCTACCTAGTTGAGTCAACAACATGGTTTCCGATAGTAGCTCCTCCTTCTGCACGTTTATGCCATCTGCAGAATTTCCTTGCAGCACCCTTGCCTTTGAGACTCACTTTCTTACTTGAGCTGTAATCCGTACTTGTAGGAATAAGGAACTAGTCACATCAATTTATTCCTCAACCCCTTGAATTCAATTTAGCAGTTTATCAACTAAAAATTTTCTTTGATATGCAGTGTAAATCAAAATTGGGAACTGAAACACCAAGCCAACGAGGTTTATATGTTGAAGAATGTGATTAGAGAGCTGATGAGGTCCATGGATAGAGCAAAAGACTCGTATCCACCGTCATTTAGTTCCACTCAGGGATTTCTATTATCGTATATCCCTAGATGATCAGGTTTACCATCTTTGATTGTGTGGGGTTATGGTCTGGGAACGAAGTCGGAAAGAACAGTGTTGAAGCAAAGAAACAAAATGCAACTCATGAGTATATAGCTCTATGAAGGGGTGTTGACGTCAACAAAAGAATTCGGTGCTACAAAAGCCAGTTTTGATGCAGAAGAGAAGCGAACCTTGGTCATGAGTAATACCCGTCGTCATGACGCATTTTGTTATTTCTAGTAGAATTGTTAATTAGGGTGGCTAGCGGCTATATTTGCAGCTTCTTGTATACGAGTAATATTTAAACTGGCCATGTATAGTGGTGTTGTTCCGGATCCTTTCGTCACATATTTAGTCCCTTCTTTTTCAATGTCATTCACTGGTTTTTGCACTATGAGTATTAATTTGGAATTTGTGGAGCAGAATACTTCTTCCTCATTTGATACTTTCACACTAAATTTACATAAGCTTCAACACGTTTCATCTGTGACACGAAAAAAGGCTATATATATATATATATCACTATTTATTGCTCATCTTGAGCACACCCCAAGAGATTAAGTACACACACAAAAAAAAAAAAAAAGTACACCACCAGATTAAGTAGACAAAAGAAACTAAGCAAAGAACAGGAAATCAACAAGTGATAACACAACAGATAGTCATTTGGTTCCACCACCAGTTCCAGGAAGATGTTCCATTATTCTATCTATGAACCCTTTACTTTCTTCCTCTTGCATAGGCTCCTCGGTCACCACTTCAACTACCGTTGCAGAAACACCATGGACTTGTTCACCCGTACCTGCCACGCTATCATAGCCCCCACTATGTCGTTCACGAGTCTTGTCGCCTCCAATGTCGTATTCGCCACCATGCTCTCTTCCCTCTTGGCTATGGGTCCAATCACCACCAGTATCATAGCCAGTAGCAGAATGCTCTTTTACTCCTTGTCCGTGACCCTTTTTGCCACCAGTGTCGTAACCCCCACCATGTTCTTTTTCTCCTTTGGTGCGTCCCCAATCACTACCAGCCTCATAGCCGCCAGCAATATGACCTCCTCCTAGTCCTTGTCCATGAGGTTCACGACTACCCGTGTCATAGCTGCCTCCATGACCTCCACCTACTCCTTGGCCAAGGGTGTCAAGGCCACCAACACGGCCCTTGTCGCCACCAGTATCATAGCCACCACCATGATGAGCTCCTCCTACTCCTTGCCCAAGAATGTCATAGCCACCCCCACGGCCCTTGTCGACACTAGTGTCATACCCACCACCATGCCGTCCTTCATGCCCAATGTGACCGATATCAGCTCCACCTCCGAAACTGCCAGTATCATACCCTCCAGTTTTGTGGGTCCCCTGCCCCGCACCACCAGCATCATAGGTGCCGGTCAAGCCAGCGGTATGTGGGACCGCAGCCTGAGCATGTCCCATGGTGGCAGCAGTCCCATAGGCATAACCTTGGCCAGTCCCAGTTGTATTAAGAGGCACGTGATGACCAGCGCCAGCACCAACACCAACACCAGCTGCGGGACGATGTAGCTGTTCTTGACCGTTATACCCCGTTGTGGGTGAGGCGCCAGTGGTGCCTGGGGCTCCTAGAGGATCATGAGTTTCAAACGCGCCAGTAGTGCCTGGAGCTCCAAGATGGCCTGTGTGGTGAGCCGGGTTACCGTACTTATCGGTTTGACGACTAGCCATCTTTTCAAAACTTAACAAAGATGGATATAAGGATGTTAATGTGATAGTGTTGTGGATATTGCAATAATGAAGTTGATCAAGGTATGTTTGCTTTTATAAGCTAAGCTAAGGGTTGGGCATGCAGCAAGTGTCCGGACACGCGGCTGAATGGCTACTTCGTGGCTAACTATAAGGGGACTTAAGTTGACACTTAAGAGCTTGATTCACAAATGAATTATTATTGATATGTCGTGTATTTACGTGGTTTTTCCCTATTCTATTTTTGACACAAAACGGAAACGGATGAGTACAAGGTGTCATCGTAAATTGCAATAGAGTTGTCATCTGTAACTTAAGCAATTGGTCTCTCTTTAGACGGACCATTTTGATCTGAAATAATAAAAGGGGATTTTGTAACTATTTTGATCTGAAATAATACCGCCTGTACCAATGTGATTATATTTAATAATAAAATGGTCATATATCTGTACCTTATATAAAAAGGAGATACTGCTGTGACACCTATTTCAGTGTGCTTCTATCCTCCGATAACATCACTATTTACGCTTCTGCCACTCTTCTTGTTTTTTAACAGTTATACTCTCTATATCTTGTAAAACCTTCATCTTTCATGTCTTTCGCCTTTCATCTGCTGCGCATCATCATCATCATCATCATCATCATCTTACCTTACCTCCATAACAATATTGCGGCTGTTCCATTACTCTTTCATCTACCTTCAAGTCGTGAACGCAAGCGGTGCGCTGTAATCCACCGCAAATACTCAGAATTTGATTCGTTCTAATTCGTCAAAATCATTTATTGCGATTGGCTGTGTGCTTTGATTCTCTTTGAAAAAAATATGGTTTGCTATTATTCAAGTAACTATTCCTATACAACGTGTCATCGTAAATGGCAATAGAGTTATTTTTTTTTCTTTTTTCTTTTCTGACAAAGGTGTACTAATTTTTATAAAAATTTAACAAGATTTACAAGAAACCGCTAATATACCAGGTTTGGTTACAAGATAGGAAAAACTTAACACGACTAAAACTGCTAGAAACAGCTATTGGGACTATCGGTATCTGCCCAGATGCCTGATCCTGAGCAGCTGTCGTCTGGCTTTGAAAGGGATTTGGTGGTAACAGTGCTTGGCTACCGTCAGATCCGGCTGCTGCAGTTGTGTTCTTGCTTCCGTCCGTGATGTGTTGAGTAAATAACGATGACGACCACTATGCCCCACGGTGGGCGCCAAACTGTTTTGGTATTTTTCTATCGAAAAAGGTTAATTTTAGGTCAAAGCGGTCTTATGCGTTATTTGGTGAGTGCGATGCGTGTATAGCAAATAAAAAGTGCATAAGTAAAAGATTAACACAAAGGCCTTTGGTGACGCGGAAAACCCAATGTGGGAAACGACCGCGGGAAGGGACGGTACTGTTGGAGGATATGTCCTCGACAATAATGCGTCATAGTAATTTCTAATTACATACTTTAAATCTCATATTAAGAATACAAATTGGGAAATTACTCCTAGTCAACTGATCGACATTTATCAGTAATGATTGGCTATCTAGAGTTTGACATTACTGTCATATGATGGTGTTTAGACCGGTTGATCCCTTTAAGGTCATATCTTAAGGGAATTCGATTTCAATTGATTATTTAATTAATCGTA
>JAGPOY010006570.1:0-10228 GCA_018983105.1 Silene uniflora | reverse complement strand
AATTTAGATGTAGAAAAGATAATTCAAGATTATTGTTATGGTATATTATCAAGGATCTATAATAGGATCAAACATGATGATAAACACTAAAACTGTAGAGAGACGGTCTTTCAATAAGTTATTGAGAGACCATCCTTCATACCCTTTTAATTGTATTTCGTACCCTTTTATTTGTATTTCGTGACCCTTTTATCGTTGATCGTGACATAATGATTTCGTACCTATTTACATAATAAATGTACCCATTTTATCTTTAATCCTGATGTGTACCTATTTTATTAGGTTTAGTACCATTTTTTATTAAATTTGTATAATAGTCTCTCAATAAGCTTTATTGAGAGACCGTCTCTCAGGAGACTTACTCGATGATAAATATATACGAGATGTCAATTAATACGATAAATTTTCTTTTTGAATTAGTATTATAATTTAGACAACAAACAACATGGTTTATCACCTACTCTATTCTCAACATATCCTATACTATATTCTTCATCCAAATGTAGATGTCCAGATTTGTAATGATTGACTACATTTTTCATATCGTATCCTATTATATTGTCTAGACTATAATATGTGCAAGTAGCACAAGTTACTTCACAATGATCGTTATTCCTATATGTGGTCACTCCGAGAGAATTTAAAACATAGTTAAATGAATCAATCCACCACATGACCTCACTAACTCGGAATAAAGATCCTCTACAATATTCATTTACTTGTAATCTCTGTTTGATATGGAACAGAAAGTAAAATACCAAAATATAAATGAGGATCCGCATTATAAACTCCAATAAACTTGTCTCAACGAAACTAGTCACTTATCCTATACCTAAAACATAACTACGAATCCGCATTACAAACTTTGACCACAACTTGTTTCAACAAAACTAGTCAATTATCCTAGCTATCTACTCCGTATATAGTATCGTGGTAGCTAATTTGAACAACAAAAATACAAAAAAATGGCTTAACAAAGCTGAAGAACACGTCCAGAAAACACGAAAAAAATCCCTCTTGCTTTTAAACCACGTCCAGATACATTATTCCCAATTTCCCCCTTTTCTCAGATTCTCAATTTCCCCCAATTCAATTTATACCACAATTTCTTCCCCAATTTCCCTAATTTCCCATCATCACTATCTCACTCACTTTATATCTAGGGTTTCGCCAATTTCATGGCAGTTCCCCCAAACACTTCAATTCTTCAATTTAATTCCCAATTGTGCTGTTCTTGTTGCTGTTGTTGTTGAATTTGATTGATTTTGCAATGGATATGTCGCACGCACAATCGAATTTGTCGTTAGGGTTTGCGTCTCATTCGTCGCACATTTCGTCGATTCGTCCTTCATCAAACCCTAACCCTAAGCGAAGTTTGATTTCCGACGATTCGATTTCGTTTCAGATTGATTCGAGGTCGATTGATTCGTCGAATAATCATAATTTATCACTTCCGTTGCAATTGCTGGAGCAGAATTGCCGGCGGAATGATGAACAAAGCGTTGATGAGAGAGAAAGCGTCGCCGATCGTCGAGATGATCAAGTCGAAGAACGAACCGAATTGATTGATATTAATAATTGTAATGATGAAGATAATGATGATGATAATGGTGTTGAGTTTCGGATTCTAGGTCATTCAATGTGTTTGAAACGGCACCGTGATAGGGAAGATTCGGTGTCGTCGTCGTCTGCGGTTGCTGTGAAGAGAGTTTTAGTTGATACGAGTGTTGAATCGCGTAATTGTGCGGTTAAGGCGTGGGGGAATCAGTCGTTGAGGATGGCTGACCCTGAAATTTTCGATTTAATCGAAAAGGAGAAGCAAAGGCAGTTTAAAGGGATTGAATTGATTGCGTCCGAGAATTTCGTGTGTAAGGCGGTCATGGAAGCGTTAGGTAGTCACTTAACGAATAAGTATTCTGAGGGAATGCCTGGTCAGAGGTACTATGGGGGTAATCAGTATATAGACGAGATTGAAACGCTGTGTTGCGAACGAGCATTGTCGGCTTTTAACTTGAATTCGGAGAATTGGGGTGTGAATGTTCAGCCATACTCGTGTACTTCAGCGAATTTCGCTGTCTATACCGGGCTTTTGTTGCCCGGGGATCGGATTATGGGGTTGGATACGCTTTCTGGGGGTAATACTAGTCATGGGTGTTATACTCCTAATGGTAGGAAGGTGTCTGGTGCTTCAATTTTCTTTGAGAGTTTGCCTTATAAGGTTAATCCGCAAACTGGGTATGTGGATTATGATAAGTTAGAGGAGAAAGCTCTTGACTTTCGTCCCAAGATATTGATCTGTGGTGGTAGTTCGTATCCTCGTGACTGGGATTATGTGAGGTTGAGGCAAATTGCTGATAAGTGTGGCTCGATTTTGATGTGTGATATGGCTCAGATTAGTGGTCTTATTGCTGCTAAGGTGAGGTTTGCTGTTTGCAACTGTATACGCCCCCAAGTCCCCAACCCCCCTTCTCTTTATGTTAATTTTCGTATGCTCTATGGCCGCGAATATTGTTCTGCATAGCGTTTGATTAGAGATGTTTTATTCTCATACAAAAGATTACAGCTTTGTTAGATTATAGCAGACTCTTATAGTACTTTGATGGTTCAGTTCGGAGTAATGTGCCAAGTGGTGTTTTATGCACCTCTCTTTATTCTGATCTTCGACTTAGCTTTAAACCTGAGACAAAGTTGTGAACTTGTGATCAAAGCTTTAAAAGTATATGTAACCTGTCTGCATTCGGTTCTGTTTCTTTCATTTGATATCAGCCATCGGTATATAATATTATTATAATGTGTAAGCCAAAATGTTGGTGCATAAATTTGCCTAGGTTTACCGTGACTGGCTGTTGGTATTAGTTCTGTAGTCCTGTTGAGGATGATTTTTTTTTGTTAGCTTCACATGAATCCGTGCTGATGTGTTTCTTTTAGTTTTATGTAGTTTTCGGTATGCGAGAAATGTGTGTTTATCTTATCGGGTTATTTAATCCTCACAGGAATGTGCCAGCCCTTTTGAGTATTGTGACATTGTTACCTCTACAACGCATAAGAGTCTGAGAGGTCCTAGAGGTGGTATTATATTTTTTAGAAAGGGCAAGAAGCCAAAGAAGCGAGGATTACTGATGAATCCGTCTGAGGAGCCTGATACTTATGACTTTGAGGATAAAATAAACTTCGCTGTATTCCCAGCTCTGCAAGGTGGTCCACACAACAACCATATTGCTGCTCTTGCTACAGCCTTGAAACAAGTTGGTACTTCTGAGTATAAGGTGTACATGCAACAAGTCAAGAGAAATGCTCAGGCCTTGGCATCCGCTTTAGTGCGAAGAAAATGCAAGCTTGTAACTGGGGGAACAGATAATCACATGTTGCTTTGGGATCTGAGGCCCCTCGGCTTGACAGGTATGGTATAACATTTTTTGGCCATAGACTTGGACTTGGTTTACTGAGTAGCAGAGGGATTTAGATTGCAAACCTAATGTCGATTAATGTTAAAAACCTAAAATTGATATGTGAGGAATGATTTAGATATAGATTACAATTTTGTTTTTTTTGAATAAGTCTGATAAAACACCAACGCCCTTTATTGTTACTGTGGTAGTGGTGGACTGGTGGTTGTGTACTTGTGTTTATGTTTGTGGTTGTGGCTGTTGTGGTTGTTGTGTATGTCTGTGTCTTTTCTTTTACGAAAAATACGGAATGACACGTAGAAGTATTGCCATTTTATTCTTGCTAGTCTTTGCTGCTTGTGCGAAGCAGACACAGAATTTATTGGTCTCATCTTTCTTTTATACTAATTGGTTATATAGCTATGCTTCTCTGTCTTCGTTTGATCTGTGTTGCTTCCTCAGTTAGGGATGTCATTGTGGTTTCGGAAAATGGGGTTAATAAGTGTTCAATGAAAGGTGTGAAGGATGGTTTCCAATGGCCTTTGGGTGGTCTTTGGAACTTGGAAGTAGACTTTGTGTATTTGAGGGTTAAGAGTGTTTTTAACTGTTTATTTTAGGTGGTAGGACTAGTAGGACATGAGGTTGGTCCCTCACATTGCTCCTAGGGCACCGAACTCGAAACTCCTGGTTATGCTACATTAACCCCTTTATGTGTGTGTTTTGCACTTTTGAGTTAAAAATACAAATAGTTTCCACACAGTATATGGGCGGTGTGCCAGACTACCTTTTCCTGAATTGCTTGGGGAGAATTGAAATTCTTTTGCCGGTTGTCTGGTATGGTCATTTTACATATGATTTCTTTTGGAGTTGTCTTTTTTGCTCGGTTGTTTAGGCAAGTCAACTGATTTCATTTCCCAAACGGTCATTGTTTTCCGTGAATTTATTGGTTAAATTTAACAATATTCTATGTTAAATACACTCTCCTTGATGTCGATGCTCGTTTAGACCAGGAAATTTACTATTTACTAGGAAATTTACTAATTATCAATCATTGTTATATTGTATCTCTCTATAAACTTCCGTGTGAAAGTAATACAGGCTTACATGTATCCAATGACCTTAACACTGTCTGTCATTTCTTCCAGGAAAGAACTTTGAGAAGGTTTGTGAAACATGTCATATGACCTTGAACAAAGTTGCTTTGTTTGGCGACAATGGCACCATAACTCCTGGTGGTGTAAGGATTGGTGAGTGATTAACTTGTCATGGCGTATTTTTTTCGCCGCAATTACACATACGACGAGCTTTTTTAATCCACCAATATTCTTTTTCCCTAGGTACTCCTGCAATGACGTCTAGGGGCTGTGTTGAAGCTGATTTTGAGGTAATTGCAGATTTCCTTATCAGAGCAGCTCAGATTACCAGTCTTATCCAAAGAGAGTATGGGAAATTACAGAAATGCTTCCTGAAAGGTTTGGAAAACAACAAGGATATCGTTGAATTGCGTTCCCGTGTAGAAGCTTTTGGTTCTCAATTTGCATTACCAGGATTCGATGCATAGTCATTTCTGATGAGATGCTCATAGTCATTTCTGATGAGATACTTGCTTTGTCAATGATTTGTACAGCAATGAAAGTGCTTTTTCTGTGATTTGGACATCATTTTTTTGGCTTATAATACGATTTGTGGTTCTCTCTTACAGCACACTGATGCACGAAATGTATTTCTTCAAATGGATTTAAAGACGATATATATTTATATTTTGCTGTCAACTTTCTAAATGTTAAATCGGTTCGTGTCTAAGTCGAGGAACTTTCAATCTGTCAACTTTCTAACCCTGATTTTGCGTTCTAACAAAGCAGTTGTGTATAGATACTATGACCTGTGAACAAATCGAAAAAAATTAAGCTGCAGCAGATGTGCAAAGCAAACGTACAAATTCTTTCAGGACCATTACACTTGAACAGTTTCCAAGTTTCTAGTCTACCTACTTTATTTGAAAATTCTGATTATCAATGTACTCCGTAATTACAATAGAATCGGGCCTGCAACCAATGGCTCCGCCTACTCCCCGCGTCCTCCTATAACTGTAACTTTGTCTGGCACTCCACAGACACTTGCTCGCTTCGTGAATTTTTCAATAGCAACCAGACTTCCAAAAGTTAGACATGTACACGTGGCAACTAATTTTCTTTCACGAAGTATGGGTAACAAAGACTGCAAGTGTAAACTCAGGAACCCTAAATAAAAATCGATATGAAAGTGTTCTATACCTTCAGCATGACAAACTGTACTAAAAAAAATTAGTATCCTGGCCACCATTAATTTTACAAAAGAGAAGCAATGCCAATCAATCACCTTCAGGCTTCAAGTCTTCAACTAATGTGGGACTTGAGCCATTCAAAGATTTGATCCGACTGCAAACTTGTCATTTCGTGATATCCGTAAGCAAGATTCAACTCTTCCTCAATATGGTTCATCAGTTCACTTCCAAATGGCAAGACACTGCTGCTTTGCTTGAGAGCTTGTTTCCAAGGAGTCGTACGTCCATCTTCTCTCATAAATCCTTTCTCATCGATAAAGGTTTTATCCTGAAACAATTTGAATAATTTTGTTGATGTAGGTTTATCCAGGCCTGAAACTCTGTCCACCAACCAACTTGGCGTTAGCGAAAATTCCATGCACTTAATCTCCTTGGTTTCAATACCTTTCTTTCTCAAAAGCTCAATGTGTCTCTCAACCCTCTCCGCTCTCATAATATCCTTTGGCATGTGCACAAATAGGGTTGGAGGGTAGTCATCAGGGATATTCATTCTATCAAACAAGCCTGAAGAAATCATGAGAACAATGGCTCTAAATTTTACTTCGGTTGCCAGACGAGATAGAAAATACCCACCAGCAGAAGCACCTAAACCGAACAATGGCACATTCACCAAGTCGTTCCTGGCTACCCACCATTTGATTATTTCACCGACCTTTAATCTCTCATTCCCAGATGACCAACAGTTATCACTGCTGGTTATGGCAAGAACGCCGAAGTTTTGAGCAAGAGCAAATTGGACAATTCGATTTTCTTCAGGGAAGCCCATACATTTTGGACATGTCGAGCCTTTGTCCCAAAAATTTAGAGAAGTACCACCACATCCATGAGCTATAAAAAGTACAGCAATTGGATTAGTTGGTATTTGCCAAATGATCTCTCTTCCATTTGTAAACTCCATTGTAGGGAGCGGTAGCAATGAAGATTCAAGGCCTTGAGTTCCATTATTGTGTATGCTCTCTTCTATGACGGTATTGCCTGGACTGTCTAGAGTGATGATAAGCAAGGTAAGAGCAACAATCAAACCCAGAACTATGACATAGAGAGGTAGTTGACAGCTCCGACGAGATCGATTTATATTGAACATGTTATTTCTCCCTAACATGGTAATTTAGAGGGGAACCAGCCTGTTCTAACTCAGAAGACACTGAAAAGACAAATTAGTCACAAATTTGTATTAAAGCAGCTGAAGAGAAATGGAACTACTGCAACTACTGCATTATCATCATGTCAATTCAAACTGCTCTAACTACTTCTCCCTTTGTCTCGATCATTTGTTTACTTTTGATTAAACTTGCCCTCACAAAGAATATAAAAGGTCAACAAATGATGGGGACGGAGGGAGAACTAAATCAATATGATGTGCAAGTCACTAACATTTTTTCAGAATAATCACTATTTGCTAAGCCTGTAAAAGAAACGATCTCACTAAGTTCGACCCAACCCAAGTCATTGTTTGAGGGTCGTGAACCAGTAAATTTTGACCTATTTTACATAAACTTGGTTAGCAATGTTCAATAGGTGTGCTGTGTGAAGTGTCAGACTCGGCTATTTTATGACAACTCATCACATCTTAATCTCGATTCACTGATTAGGTTTGTCTATGTTGGAATTCATCTCCCCTCCCCTCCCCTCCCTCAGTCCTTGCACCTAATTACGGATCAGGAAAAGTATTAAATGGTCACGAACCAGTAAAGTTTGACCTATGTTACCTAGACTCAGTTAGGAGGAAGAAGTATCCGATGCAGATGCGCGTTCAAGTGTCTGACTCAGCCATTTTACGAAAATTCTCACATTTGGACGTGATCAGCTAAAGAGCAGAGGTTAAACCAGGAAACAAAATGTATGTAAACATCAATCTGAATATCCAAAAAAACAACATTTTAATAGCAAATTTGCAACCCATTTTCACATTTGAAAAATCAGCATCAAATCACAGAGCAATCAAACGCCTCCAAATCTCCAATGATAAAATCACATAAAATTTCAAGTAAATAGCTTACAATGATTAAATCTAGTACATAGAACGACACAAATTCCGTTCAATATGATCGCACGCAAAAATCCAATATAATCAAGCAAAACAATGAAGATTAATAAGATACAGACGTACCCGTGATTCTGTGAAGCAGCGATTATAGGTGCATTCAGAACAGTGGTAAAAGGAATGGCGTTATGGCGGGGTTTTTAGTTTTTAGCGTGAGACAGTTGAAGGCTTGAAGCCCACCAGCGGAATCAAATAAATACTCCCTCCGTCCCAATCATTTCATGTCGAACAAATGAAAGGTGACATTGGCCATAGTTGATCCCGTCACCGTTGAGCTCTTCATAACGAGTGACATTTGACAACATGACAAGTTGACAACCTTATTAATTTGAATTTTTTTCTTTTTAAATAGTAGTCCATAAGAATTTTTTTATTATTTTCTTTAACAAAAATGACAATAAAAATAATTAATTAATAATTGACCTGATATTTTTATGTTGTTTTCGGATTCAAAGAATCAAAGATGGATATCAAATTAAAAAACATGACTGATCATAATATTGTTTACGAGGTCAATAAGTAACGAATTTTTGCTTTTCAGATCGAAAATATAGTAATGAAAATCAATTTTAAAAAATCATTGCTTTCGCAACTTGTAGCCGTGAGTTATAGCACGTCAAAGATTTTGTTCAAAAGTCAAAACGAGTACACCTTAGAAAACAAAAAAAAAACATAGGAGAAATACCATGTAAAATATCTTGGAATTGGTGTTCACGTAAGCACGTATCTTCAATACCTAACTTACAACAAGCACGCAAATTCCTTTGGTGGCGTCGCAGGTAAGTGAATGAAACACGACATGCTAAAATAGCGTACACGATGTGGCGTTTTCGTTCTGAACCTTGTGTTGGCACGTGAAACTTAAGTGGCACGTCGGAAGTCAAAATGTCGGCCACAACAAGAGGAAGTGCAAACACGTCACAAGTCAAAGTCAAAATGTTGACCCGTTAAAAGAAATAAAAAATAATACTCGTATAATTAATTTTTGTTGTAGCTTTCATTTCTAAATTACTCATTACTTGGATATCAGTAGGATACTTCATCGCTTCATTTGAAACCAAAATCAAACGAAAGTTGTAAATTTTTCATTAGCAAACAGACTTCAACACTTGAGCACGTACTGGTGGCAGCTAAATTACTTTCAACAAGTATGAGTAACATAAACTGCAAGTGTACACAAACAAATCCTGTATAAGATTGATCTGAAAGGGTTCCATACCTTCAGCATGACAGCCTGTACTAAAAAAATTAGCATCCTGGCCACCTTTAGTTCTACAAGAGAGAAGCAATGCCTATCAATTTCAAGTCTTCAACTAATGTGCGACTTGAGCCATTCAAAGATTTGATCCGATTGCAAACTTGTCATTTCATGATAACCGTAAGCAAGATTCAACTCCTCCTGAATATGGTGCATCAGTTTACTTCCAAATGGCAAAAGAATGTTGCTTTGCTTGAGAGCTTGTTTCCAAGGAGTCGTGCGTCCATCTTCTCTCATAAATCCTTTGTCATCAATAAAGGTTTTGTCCTGAAATAATTTGAACAATTTTGCTGATGTAGGTTTATCCAGGTCTGAAACTCTATCCGCCAGCTGACTTGCTGTCAGCGGAAATTCCACGCACTTAATCTCCTTCGTTTCAATGCCTTTCTTTCTCAGAACCTCAATATGTTTCTCAACCCTCTTCGCTCTCTTAGTATCCTTTGGCATGTGCACAAATAGAGTTGCAGGATAGTCATCAGGGATATTCATTCTATCAAACAAGCCTGAAGAAATCATGAGAACAATGGCTCTAAATCTTACTTCGGTTGCAAGACGAGATAGAAAATACCCACCGGCAGATGCACCTAAACCGAACAATGGCACATTTACCAAGCTGTTCTTGCGTATCCACCATTTGATTATTTCACCGACCTTTAATCTCTCATTCCCAGATGACCAACAGTTATCACTGCTGGTTATGGTAAGAACGCCAAAGTCTTGAGCAAGAGCAAATTGGACAATTCGTTTTTCTTCAGGTAATCCCACACAACTCGGACATGTCGAACTTTTGACCCAAAAATTTAGAGCAGTGCCACCACACCCATGAGCTATAAACAGTAAGCCAATTGGATTAGTTGGTATTTGCCAAATGATTTCTCTTCCATTTATAAACTCCACAGTAGGGAGCGGTAGCTCTGAAGATTCAAGGCTTTGCGGTACATGATGTTGTATGCTCTCTGCTGTGACGGTATTGCCTTGACTGCCTAAAGTGATGATAAGCAAGGCAAGAGCAACAATCAAACCCAGAACTATGACATAGAGAGGCAGTTGACAGATCCGACGAGATCGCTTTATATTGAATAGTATGTTATTTCTCCCTAACATGGTAATTTAGAGGGGAACCCGCCTGCTCTAACTCGGGACTTCAGGAAACTCTGAGAAGACAAAATAAAGTCACAAATTTATATTAAACCAGCTGAAGAGAAGAAAAACTACTG
>JAGPOY010006569.1:0-10228 GCA_018983105.1 Silene uniflora | reverse complement strand
CCTTCCAAGAACAGTAAGCATCAACTCAAGATACCACCTAAAAGGAGCGTGTTGACTCGACCCGAATTTAAGCAACGCTGACTTAATTGTTTTCACGCAAAACACTCACCTTTTCAAATGTCTTTATTATCAAAGTTTACTAATCCTCGTATTTGCAAACTTTGTATATCTTAATTAAAAATGTCATCTAATATAATTTTCTTCCGAAACTTTTAGGGAGCGTTTGGTTTGGGAGAAGGGAAAGGGAAAGGGAATGAAATCAATAATTGGAAAGAAGGCCGGAGATGTTGTCGGTCTTAGGGCGGTTCTAATTAACAGTTGATATAAGGTGGTAGCGGGGGGTGTTGGTTGTTGTAGCGGGTTGTAGTGGTGGCATGACTCGCGTTGATTTTAGGACCAGAAAGCAGTCGCCGGCGACGGGGTGGCTAGTGGTAGTGCCGTAGTGGTGGTAGTAGCCGTGGTGGTATTTGGTGAGTGAGATGATTAATGGGTAATGAAATCTCATTCCTTTGGAAGGTGAGGGGTAAGGAGTTGGAAGGATTTGGGGTTAAGGTAGGAAATCTCATTCTTTTTGTTTGTATCAAACAAACATCAATAAAGGGAATTATTAACTCTGATCCTTTTTTCTTTTCTAAAACCTCAAACCAAACTGTCCTTAATTTGTACTCTTAATAAAGAAGTATTTTCTACAAATAATAAGTTTCATATGATGAAGTGAGGAACCCCTCCCTATTTATTACTTCCTCAATTCCATTTTATTCTATACATTTGTAGAATATATATGAGATATATTTTAATTAAACGTATATAATCAAATGAAATGGAGGAAGTACATTATTCTAACCATAGACATCGTCTTCCTCAGTAAAAGAAATGATCTCATATAAAGTAATACTTCCAATTTGTTATTCCGACTCTGTTTGGCAAAACTAATTGAAAATGTAATTGAAACCTGAAAAGGTAGCTGAAAACTGAAAAATTAACTAAAACTGAAAAGTTAACTAAAACTTGAAAAGGTACTGATAAGGTGGTTTAAAATTAGGAACTGATAAGGTAACTGATTATATAAAAATGTGTTTAATAAAGTAGCTGAAAAGCTAGCTGATTTTGGTAAAATGATGTAAAAGAATATGATAATTATTTAATATTATAGAATACAGGGGTATAAAATGGAAAATAAGTCATTTCAGGTACCTAATTTCTCAAATACTACCCGGGTCGCATTTCATTTCAGGTACCTTATGTAACACTCCTGGAATTTGTCACACATCGGTAGAATGTGGGTGTGTGGAGATTTGTCCCACATCAGTAGAGTATAGGGCTTGTGATATATTTATAATAACTCCCACCCACCACTTAGTAACAAAATCTTGTGCTTTTGGGCTTAAGTGAGGACAAAACGGGCCCAAAAGTGTGTAGGACCGTGGTGGGTCGGGTTGTTACACCTTATTTGACCAAATAAGCTATTTGTCAAACACTTGCAAAAAAAACCAAATAGCTGAAATTTTGGTTAAATAAACTATATTGGTCAAATAAGCTACCCGAAGTACAAAAAGTCTTGCTGAAGACGGGTCGGATCTTGCAACGGGTAATTTGTGAGAGGAAATGGGTAGAGGGGACAAGGTGAGCACCCCCCATGTGCTCCCCACTCACATCTCATGGGTATTTTGTGAGAGAAAATAATATCCGTTTTTATTTGTGACGGATATAGTGTGTCTTCAATGAGATGTTGTGCCCGAAGTATCATGTCAAACGGCACCTCCGTCTATTTTTCCATGGCCCGTGAAATGTATCCCGTGTCGATAAATAACAACAATAATAATAATAATTAAAGTGTGACTGGTTGCCCACGTGGAACCTACGTGTAATTTTGTATTTTTGTAGATAAGTTCAAACACAAGGGAAGCATGATCATCTAAGCTACGTACTCTTTGTCTATTTAAACCCCCTTGCTTTTAACTTATAACACTTCCAAATCAATATTTTCTGTTTTAACTCCTCAAAATCCCCTGTTTTCATCAATTATTACGGAGTACTACTTATATTATTATTATACAATTTCAAATACATTTGTCGTGAAAAATGAAGGAGGTTAGAGGAAACCCGCTTCGGCTCAAATCTCTCAATCACATTTCTCTGCTTTGTCGATCAGTTGAACAATCCATTGATTTTTATCAAAATGTTCTCGGGTTTCTTCCCGTACGAAGACCCGGTTCGTTTGATTTTGATGGAGCATGGTATGTTGTTAGTATAAAACGGTTATATTATTCTAAGCTACGGACCTAACTTTCCTTTTTAAGTTAAGTTGTTTAGTACTTTTTTTTATATTAGCTTAATTATGAGATTAACAAGTTCGTTTTATTTTAAACAAATGTAGGTTGTTTGGGTTTGAAATTGGGATACATTTGTTACAAGCTACTGAGCCAGAGAAGCTACCTAAGAAAACCAAAATCAATCCCAAGGATAACCATATTTCTTTCCAGGTAATTTATCGTTATTGTATGTGACCATCCTACGATATAACGGATACATAAAGATCATATTTTGATACATAATGACCATTTTAACATAAACTGCTCATCTTTTACCGTAAAATAGTCACTTTTTATGTGGTCGCATTATACGACGATCTTATAATATAATCTGTAATTATGTGTGTTAATTTTGCTCAATATGTTACTAGAACAATTCCTCTATAGGGTTGTCACCTAATGCGGACTCGTCGCCAACTCCTTGTCTATTAGTGTTAATAGCACTTTTCATATCACCTTAAGCTAAACGTGCGTGTTGGAGTAGGATACTCGACACTAGGACATGAGTTCATTCTTATCCATTGTTGTTAAACTCCCGATCCGGATCGTAGGATCTTACTATTCTACGATCCAAAAAGTGGTGACCGGTGACCGATCCGGATCTTAGGTAGGATCTTAATTTTGAAGGATCTTACGATTCAACTTGTGTCAATTTTTTTAAAGTAAAATCTTAACCCGATCGTACGATTATACGACCCGATCCTACAGTGTTAGCGTTTCATTTTTTCCATTTACTAAAATTTTACATACGACTTTTAAGATAGAAATTTATTGTAAATTAGAATAATTAGTAGACATACACTAAAATAATAGTGTTTTAAGATTTAACTACGAGATTTTGACATATTTTCATAGCTCGATTATGTATTTTAGTTAATTTGTAGGATCTTACGATTCTACGATCCGATCCTACCGATTCGATCCTAGGAAGCTCGTCGATTCAAAGTAGGATCCCGATCCTAACAACATTGTTCTTATCGTCACACTTTGTTGTAGGGTAGGCCAATATTAGAAAAAAGTTTCATAATAATCGGGGTCGTATACATATGAAATATTTCAACAAGTACATTGAACATATTCATAAGTGACCATTTTCAATACGTCATTTCTTAATAGATTGGTTCTACTTTGTTAGTATATGACACCGAAAAAGTCGTATCATTATCATTTTGTCACCTCTCTTTTCAATTTCCAGTATGTGGACATCATTATCATTTTGTCACCTCTCTTTTCAATTTCCAGTAGATCTGTTCATGGGCCGTCCCGTCTATTTAACCCGGTCCATCCCGCCCGCTAAATAAGCGGGCACGGACAAAGGGTTTTTAGAAAAATACAAAGGCCCAGCTCACTAACCCATCCCAAACCCGCTAACTCGCTTGTCCGTGGGCCAAAAATTTAATGTGAGCCCGGCCCATGTCCGGCCCAAGCCCGCATTTGGCCACCTCTAATTTCCAGTATGTGGACATCATTATCATTTTGTCACCTCTCTTTTCAATTTCCAGTATGTGGACTGTGTAAGATAACATCAACATTTACAACATTCTACCTATATTTCAGCTGACATTAAAGCTTATACGGAGTATCAGATTATAATCCACCCTTTACCAGGGGCGGAACCAGGAATTAATTATACCTAGGGCTAAAATTTTTTTTGTCATTTGAGATTCGAAATACAAGCAAAAGGTTGTACTCCTACGAATGTAATGCATATGTGTCATTTGTTTTAAATATTATAGCCAAAAGAGGATAAACAAGAGTTTTGCGATTTTCATATACTATACTACTGTATTTGTATATACAAGTATTAAATTAGTAATTCTGTAAAAATCTAATTATTTTATTGAGAAAATCTTGTAAGATATTCTTCACATATTTTTCAAATTTCGTACATTTTTCAAAATAATCTTCACATATTTAAAAAAAATACTCGAATCAGTAAGTTTTCCATAAGACGGATAAAACATTATCCGTATTAAGTTTATGATGAGTCAAGTAGATACAACGTGTGTACATAAGAATGAATGGGAAAAACTATATTTATCTTAACAAGCGGTATGATATTTAACCCGTCTTTTGGTTGCTACTTTAAATGTGGGGGGATTGGAAAATCCCATGAATTGGCAAAAATAGAGGTGTTTGGTTGCCCAAAATCCTATGATTTCTTTTTTCCTAGGAGTTGTCAACTCCTCCAAAATGGAGGAGTTTAATTACCTAGCCCCACCTAGGTAGTTTGAAACTCCTGTGTCCATTTAATTCCGTCATGCCAACCAAACGGATTTTAAGCAATTCACGTGAATTCTTCAATTCATGTGTTTTTGAAACTAACGGGAGATTAATTCCACCATGGCAACCAAACGAGGCCTTAAACTTAAAACAGATAGTGCCATATTAAATGAGAATTTTTGTATTCTAGAAGTAAATTTATGAAATTTGAATGAAGGTAAAGAATAAATAACTCTCCAAAATCATGACTGATATTTGATTTAGAAAGTAAAAACACTTGGCAATGGGGCCCCATAAAAAATGAACCCCAATTCCGAAGTAGCACCATCTGACAAAAAGAGTGTGAATGCAGAATAGCCAAAAAATGTCTCCACGGAGAATAGAACTCACGTCTTGAAAGTGAAAGGTAAGTTGCCAGCCAGTGGACCAAAGTGCTATACTGATACATTATATACACAGTTACATATACATTTTTTTTAACAGAAAAATCATCTCGGGCTACAGCCCGAGTAGCCTAGGCCCAGTTCCGCCCCTGCCCTTTACTAAGGAATATCTACTTAATAAATTGGTAAAAAAAAATTATGATTGAAACCGTCTTATACAAGGCTTACTATTCGGCGGTATTCGCATAAATTTACCTAATTATATTGATTGTCTACTAATCCCTGTTTAAAAATTCCCTAACTTGAAAAATAACTCAATTCCGTAATTGTTAGAAACTACTCGTAAGTCATAACAAACTGATATTAAACGTCCACCCTCTTAGCAAAGTTGGTTACGTATTATTCAACACATTGTCACCTTAATCGCCAAAATCCAATTGATTGAAGAAGGACGTTTGTTTCATGTGTAGTCAATTTTGGAATATGAGTTAATTAACATGTGATGATATTCTGTGGTCGATAACGTCCTTAATTACCTTGCATAGGTACATACGAGTAGTACATTGGTTGGCGCGACAAAAGGACATTTTGTTACAATTACAAGCTGTTTTAGGTCACTATATATTGTCGTCAAGAATAATGCATCATGTTTGTTTCTTTGGGGTGGTATTTAGTTCGTTTTAAACTTAACACAAATATAACCGTCTTAAGGGAGACCAACTGTTATATGAATAGACGTCAAGAAATAATCTATCTAGAGTTCGTTTTCCATAATTGTTTTAAGTTTCAGGGAATGTAAAGTAACTTTCTTTTAATATACTCTTATTATTATGTAATAAGAGTAACTATTTACTTGTGAATTTGTGAGCTAATAAAAATTGGCGGTACGTTTAATTGGCAGTGTGAGAGCATGGGAGCCGTGGAAAAGAAGTTGGAGGAAATGGGAATCGAACACTTACGAGCAAGAGTCGAGGAAGGTGGGATCTATGTCGACCAGCTTTTTTTCCACGACCCTGATGGATTCATGATAGAGATTTGCAATTGCGACAACCTTCCAATAGTGCCCCTTGTAGGGGAGATGGCTCGGTCGTGCTCTCGGCTTAACCTTCAGTTATTACAGCACCCACAACAGAAGATCGCCCCTGTTATCCAACAGTAGTTTAACTCGACTGTAAAGAGATTAATAAAGACATTGTCTTAGTAATAGGCATTGCGCATGTACTGGCCTGGTTAGTTGGCTAGGTGTATTATATCCTTGTTATGTACGTACGTTTGTATTATTGTTAAATAAATAGATTCCATTATGTTATGTTTATTTTGTTCTCAAATTCTTATGGTATACGGACACTATCCGTCACAAGCTGAAGACGGATAGTAACCCAGTAACCCTCTCAAAATATGCAAGTGGCACTATCCATGAAGTGCTCCATTTCCCCCCACTTGCCCTCCAACTTACTTGCTTGCCTTATTGTGAGAGGGACACTATTCGTCATAAGCAAGACGCTTTGTATTTTGTTTGATGGAAAATTCCTCCGTATTTGTCTCTGTTTTGTTTTACTTTTGTAGAGCACGCAATCTGTATCCTCTTAATTACCATCTCTCTCCAATTCTTTTAAACGGTTAAGATCATTTCCTAGAACGATCTAACAATCGCTGAATCGCAAATAAACGCAACTAGTTTTAAACTCGTGCAAATAGCACGGGATTGCAGTTTCAAGTGTTGCAATTTCCGAAGGATGTTTAAAATAATGATTAGCCATATTAAAGATTTTTGATTTGTAATATAATTTCATATGCAATTACCGAGTATGTATATGACTAACGTACTAAAAAATACTATAGCAATGACCTGACCGATACATTTGGGAATTGAAGAATTTTCACAATGATCGAACTTATTTCACGATTCCATAAATTTAAAATGGATATATCTATTTTAAAATAAAAGTTTGTGATAAATTTGTGTAGGAGAATCCCCTGGGTTTAGTATCTAGGTGATCGTCATATATATGTTGAATTAAATGACCTTGTTTAGTAGACACACCAGTATCTACCTAAATCGCTGGTAAAAGAAAAGAAGTAATTAAAACCTACTCTGGTTGAGATTGTTATTCGACCACACACACATCCTTATGTAATTAGGGTCAATAACTCACTTACTCGATCTTCTTTTCAACAAAAGGGCATGAGTCATCTTGCTTTGAACACAAGATTGGCATAGATCATAAGATTCATAATCAAATGATTCAAAAAAAAAAAAAAAAGGTAACACTAGTCTATTAAAATCATTTTATATATAAGCTCATGGTACTCTAAAATGATTTAATGATATATGGAGTAATTTTTTAATGTGTCAATCAAAGGTCATTAAATCATTTTATTCTAAGTATTTACAAACTTATGAATCATCCACATAAAAAAGGGGCAAGGGAAATAAAACAAGACAACATATATACTAGCTCTAAGAATCTATTATTCTAAAATCAATTACTAAGTATTAATAAAATTATTTAATTAAATGACTCTAGACCAAGAAGCCCAAATATGGCATTCCAAGACATTTTAATTGTATTTTTTTGCTTTTGCATGATGATAAATACATGTTATAACCTTTGAGTGACTCTTTAATTAAATTACTACCTAGGCCGAGATTTAATAGGCCGAATGCTATCACCTGACTTAGGAGTTATAGAAAAACCGCCACAACAACCACAACCCTTGAGACGTGAAGGAGGTGGCTCAATGACCTCGGGTTGTTCCAAGCGAATAGTCCTAATAGGCTTGATACTCACATTGCGGGGTGTAATTGGATCACTATTACGAACATCCTCGTTGAGACTGAGGTTTCGATTAAGATGGGGGTAAAGTGAGCGATGTTGTTGTGACCTATTTGGCTTGCCCAACTCTCCGGACAAGAAACGAGGTTGAGACTTGTTTTTAGTCTTTAATTCTTCGGATACACAACGATCGTCCCATACAAGACCCGAAGATCCTTGTCTCCTAAATGAGATCGTTGATCTTTGTAGTTGTAATTGTGCCATTAAATAAATCTTCCCTTCTTTATTTTTTACTTGATAATATACTTTTGAATTTTGATTTTTTTTTTTGTTTTGTTTCTTTTTTGTTTGGATAATATTATTGTACAAATTTTGATCCTAAACTTTTTTTAGCCTCCGCTACTTAGTCGCTATGATTGAATTTCTCTTTGCTTTATATAGATGTTAATGAAAGGTGCCATTAAGAATTTTGGTAATATGATTATATATTGTCTATTTGTCTTACTCATCAATTTCATGTTACAAAACTAATTTAAGGCAATTAGTTTAACTTACCCTATATGATTTGTGTCATTGGGTGTTTAATTAGGATTTGCTTATAATAACTTTTTGTTATAAAACATCACACTTAAACTCAAATACCTTTTCTATTTGTTTAGCTAGCCCAATTTTAAGGGAACCTTGCTCTCTCTAAAAATGACTAATAAAGTTGTATTCTATGTAAACTAAGACTCCGTTTGGTATGATAAATAAGTTAGTTTGACTAAAGTGGCTTAATTGACCGAAATGTTAGCGATATTTTTTTTTTGTAAGTGTTTGGTAAGACAAACTATTGTTATTAATTTGTATTTGTATTTTCAATCTAAATTCTAAGACCATCCACAACAACAAAAAGATCTATGTCTAAACATGATATTTTTACTTTCATAACTACGCAACAACAAAAAGTATCAATCTAAAAATGACTTTTTGTCACTCACATCCAAATGTGATGAGTTTGACAATGAGAATTGTGAGTGTTTGGTGAGTCTTTTATTTAATTTTTTTTTTTAATGTGATCATGTTGTCGTGTGGAGAAAACCATTTAAAACAAATTGTTGTTGTATAAAGTTTTTGCGAAAAATATCATCTTATGATAAAATGAGGTGGATGGGTCGAGGACCCACAAAAATCAACAAAAAGTATTTGTTGTTGTAAATGCTCTAAGTTTTTATAACAGAAAACAGAGTGATTTTTTTTAAACACTAGGTAGTATTCCGCGCTTTGCGCGGCCAGTTTGTATATTTTATTATTATAAATTGAAAGAAAAAAAAAAAAGAATAATGGATATATGACATTTAAGGTTTACTTATATAATATAGAAATAGGTTAACATTTCTCAAATCTTAGTTTTTATGTTTAAAATCAAAGTATTTTCAATTTAAATACATACAATAATTTTAATTATAAGTAATAGGTGATAGCTAATTATATATAACGACAAAACAAACCTTATGTTATTCTACGCAAAATCAAAACTTGCGAGAGACGGTCTATCAAAAAGTTAATGAGACAACTCTTTCGTACCCTTTTATGAATTTTCCTTGACCATTTTATCGTTAATCGTGACTGAAAGTAGCGTTTTAATATCGTACTTACTTTCATAATAAACGTATCATTATATCTTTAAAAGTGATTCACACATGTTTCATTACTTGCGATATTGTTTCTTACTTTAAATTATAGAAATGGTCTCACATAAATTTAACATGATACCTGCCTCTTAGAAAAGTTTACATATTACTTAACTATTTAGCTCATTATGCAGTACGTGAGTATTTATTATCTTATTGTATCTTGTAATTAAAACACAAATTAAAATTTTATTTTTGTATTTAAGGTTTGTGTTTTAACACATCCACTGCTTACAATATCAAGTTCTTCAACTTAGCTAATTATTATGGTTATTATGCGATGAGTATGCTATGTTTGTCAGTAGCACCATTCGTCAACTTTGCTTATTTCTGTTCGTTTTTGACAGTATAAACTTCTCATGTATACAATATACTTGACCACTATGTAACGCTTACAGAATTTACGTATCTCCTCTAAGCCAAACAAACTTTTTACGGAGTACTATAAAATAGTCAAACTGCTAATTATTTGTCATATTCGATATGTATTTTTCGTGATTCCTCATTACTTTAGAATTAAAACAATAGCGAAATCAGTTCAACATATGATAAAATTTAAAGATACTCCCTCCGTCCCGGTCATTTGTTATCTATTTCCATTTTGAGGTGTATTATTGAATTGTGTTGGGTTCCTTTGATTGATGATGACATGCCCATTTAATGTGTGTTATCTTAGTTTCCCTTTTCAGGAATTAATCGCCTTTGCAAAGTCTTAATCGAAGTGTTAATCAAGATTATCATCATTGAAGTGTTGACTTTCGTCATTAGTTGTAGCAACAATACATGTCAACTTATGTAATGGTAAGGGAGTATAGTACTTGTAATGGCAACGGTCTGATGCATTGTTACTCTAGCTAGTA
>JAGPOY010006568.1:0-10229 GCA_018983105.1 Silene uniflora | reverse complement strand
GTGAAGGCAAATTGCAAGTTGAGAATTTTTTTTTTTTTTTTTTTGCAAGAGCAAGTTGAGAAATTTAATTAATTTAGAAGTAACTTAGATATTCATAAAGAGGAACAGTGTTAAACTTTTTTGATGCAAATATGTGGTCCATATTTACATTTAATTAATTTCATCTTGGTCAAGCAATGATGATATATTAACTCTAAAGATACCCATTTTTCAACTCTTTGCATGTTCCCATGGGTCCTAATATGAGAAAATTATTCTATTGCTACAAATTTTTCGACCTCATGTCACCCGGAAATGCAGGTTGCATTAGGATTTTTGTCTAAAGTAACTATTTTTCTATGTAATTAATTACAAGTAAATTAAAATGGGTGACACTATTTTCGACCCCTCTATTTATCCTAATAATTACGACTATTTTCTTATGACTATGCCTACAATTTCCACCCGTCTATTCCAATATACGACCCCTCTATATATCTGTGTTCCAATATATAGTTAAAGTTATTTTATACTCTGTCAGACATGTATCCCTTGTTCAATTTAGCCATGACAGCATATTTATCTATTTTTCTATTTTTTCAAAGAACACGAGTGTCTTCTAATATAGAAGGAAACATTATACCGATATAGTAATGAAGACTGAAGAGACTCGGATTTACAATCTATCATTTAAAGGCTTCTAATTGTGAACACTTGACTAAGATCGACCTCCTTGGTTGTGAATTGTGATAGCATGAGTATGACTTGACATAAGTAAAACAAATTGAAAATCCTATATTTAGACATAGATAACAATTGTTGTTAAATGTTACATACATTGTGAATTGTGATAGCATGAGTATGACTTGACATAAGTAAAACAAATTGAAAATCCTATATTTAGACATAGATAACAATTGTTGTTAAATGTTGCATGTGTATGTAACTAAGATTAGGGGAAAGGATAGACAACCCTGTTTTGTTGTGTATGGAAGATTAGACAAAGGTGGGTCTTGCTTGGTGTACAAATTTACATAGAAGAAAATCAAAGTCAAAAACAAAACACCGATCTCCCAACACTACTACATCATTAGGGCATGGGCAACATTAACTTCGATCTCCAACTTGTTTGTCTTGTTCATCCTTCCCTTAAAACTTCAAATCTTATGTCAAATTGTCAATTTATCTAATAATACTTCCCCATTTTGTTAGTACTCAATTCAATCCATATCAAGTATGGAAATATTAATGTAGATTGGAGGGAGTATTACGCTTTCTATTTTCTCTAATAAGTTGTTTTGAAGTCAAATTTAGCATTCCTCTATTTTTTTACAACATTAGCCTGAACAGAGTTATTAGTAGCGTTGGTACTCCAAGCACGATCCTGACTCCTGTTGACATATAAACGTGCATAAGCCTAACCTAAATTGGGGCGATGCTCAATGCAAACGACAAGTCTCGAACCATGCTCAATAGCTCTACTTAATTGATTGCCACAAAATATAGACCTATTTGAGAATAATGATGCGACACTCACTAACAATAAACAACACAACCTAATAAATTGACAACTTGATACGAATTCACTAGCATAACTTCATCACCCCGCCTATACGAATTCAATATGTACACTAGTGGTAGGAGTAAAAGGTTAAAAGGCAAAAGCATTATTATTCCTAAACCATCTTTATCACCAAATCGAACAAACTACACGCCCACCCCAAAACTCAAGGTAGATCATTGATTTTACATAATTACAATTATAGCTAGTTAATCTCTGTTATGACAGATATATGCTTCTTAAAATAAAAATGGATCAAATACTAAATCATTTAAGACCATGTTCTTTTCGGTTGAAAGGAGTTGACCTTAACTTGAGCTAAGTTGAACTGAATAAAGTTGAAGTAAAAGTTAATCTGCGAAGACATGAGCTAAATTGAACCGAATAAAGCTAAGCTAAACTGCAATAAAGCCAGAAATAACATGACCTTAATAAATAGAACAAGATTTTTGCCAGTTATTAGTCATTTTGTTTTCGTTTCACATTTCCACCTATCCTTTTTCATGCGTTTTTAAGTTTAAAACATTTATACTCGTCTTACTTCTAATAATAAATAATACGAGTAGATTATAATGAACTCTAAGTAAAGGTTAACTGCCCCATAAAATAAAGATAATCCCAAATAAAATCACAGTCCCCTCGTGTGGTGAGACGATGCTTTAGATCAAATCCATTGTGTTTTATTCACTTTAGTAGGATGTAGTTTAGCTAAAAAGTAAGCAAAACTTTATTAAAATCAACTACATTGGAAGGCTTAGGTTATAAACTTTATAAAAGATCAAATAAGATAGATATGCATTTAGGCAAGGTATAAGTATATTTCACGATCAATACCAAGAAAAGACATCACTGTTTTCTCTTTTTGGTTTGATTTTACATTAGTGCGTGTCATAGGGGATCAATCAATTCTAAGTTAAAGTTAGCCTACATTTAACGTTTTTATTTTTTGCTTTAGAAGTTTCATCTTTCCTTTCACTCTTCGAGTCTTCGCTTTTCAATTTCCTTTTACTCCAATGTTCCACTCATTTATTTACTTTTGATTTTGACACAAAGAATAAGAAAGAAAATAAACCAATTATTAGATGACAAGTGGACTAGATTGAGTGTGGAGGATCGAGTTACCCATCAAAGTATTCCTAGAATAGAAAAGTAAACAAGTGATTGAGATACCAAAAAATAGAATATGTGAACAATTGACCGAGACAGAGGGAGTAAGATCGTATTTTTAAAATACGCAATTACCATCTGACTATTTACGGTCTTATCATATATGAACTTGTACAGATAGATATCGATTGATAATAATAAATTAGTAGTAAACATATATATTGCTAAGCATATCACGTGCACGAGCACAAATTAAAAGTAACGAATTGAGCATCATCGCCTGGTAACGCCATCTCAATTTTCATAATTAGAGTTCCAAACCCGAAGTAAACAACTTCTAATGGGCTTGAAATTTGACCCTCATGCCAAGAAAACGGAAAAAAAAAAAAAAAGCTAGTACAACATCATGGCTCATTCGCAAGAGGTGATAATATAGGTGAGAAATCAAAAGGGGAAATCCGTGAGGCGTAGTTGTGCAACAAAAATAGAATCCAAAGTATGGAGCTATTTAAATTTGTGGACAACTGTGAAGGTAATAAATTTGAAGTAACTTGCTTTAGAATTTAGATGTCATTTCGGAGATTGGAAGATACCTTATCGACTGCCCGTTTTAAAGAATCACATACCTTTGAAAAGAAAGCATGTCAATCTAGATCACAAGTTGTATATTATTGGGATGAGACTAGATTCTTCATGAGTACAAATGTAATCCTAATAAAATTCAAATATATCAGGGAAAACGATGACACATTTCACATACAGCAAAATAATTCCTGAGTTTATTTTGAGTATCATCACGTTATCATAAAACAGCCATATTATGAACAGTTTTAATGTTGACGGTATTAGAACTCATTTTAAGGTTTTCAAAAGTACCCTAACTACGTACTTTAGTGGAAACACTTGCTAACAAATACGAGTAAGCGGGTATTTAATGGTTGCAACATAGGTACGAGAAAGATAAGAAGTCGAGAAGGGCGAGGCTGGGGCATTGATTGCCCTCGCCAATTTCCCGAGTGAAGCACAATACTTGTAACAACCCCCTTGAATCCCAAATTACTTTACCAGCAAAACTAGCTAACATATACGAGTAAGCAGGTATTGTTTCACTTTAACATAGAGACGAGCGCAAATTAGGTAGGAACTCGAAAAGCATTGGTTCCCTTCACCAATTTCCTTTATAAAGCACAATGCCAATTTCCTTGGGAAAGCACCTTCTTTTATGACAACCCTGGTTCCTCAGTTGGTACTCGTACTAATCAGTGTCATGCGCTATACTACTTTTGTAAATATTCTTTTTTGTTCATAAATCTTAGAGAATCAAGCATGCTAAAACATCACCAACTGACATAAAATCTTCATTGGAAATATTCCAAAAAGTACTATGAGCAAGGCAAGCTTGGAAAGTACTGGTAAAGACAAAGAACCAGGGATTATTCACCTTGGTGAGCCTGAGCCAGGTCCAAAACTGAAATTACGAGCATGAGCGAGTACCAACTGAGGAACCAGGGTTGACACTAAGAAATATTACAAATCGTCGATAGTTTTAACTCTGAAAATGTAGCTGCTATCTTACAGTGAAGGATGATTTCAAGAATATATCACAGTATCACACTAGCTCTCGTGAAAAGAATATACGTATCACAAGTGCAACGTATTCTAGAGATCCTTGCAGCATAAGAGACTAATCGTTTGTTTGCACCTCTCGTTCTTGCTTGTTGTACTGTACATGGTATGTAAGTTTAAACAATGTAAAAAAACTTGTAGAGTAAGATCTGTGTCAGATGACATCGATCTATAGAACAGCTGACTACATGGATCTAAGTTGGAGAAATATTCTGAGTTACGACTGAAGGATCAGTGTGGCATTCGCTTAAAGCGAAATGCAGCCACTATAATACATCAAATACCAATTGAAGATATACCTGACTACAAACAAGAAGCAAGACAGAAAAAAAACTGCATGTGTGCACAAAAGCCATAAGCTAACTTCCCCGTAAATGCATCTATGCACATTGAGTGGCGAAAAATAATGAAAACTAAGTTTGAAAAGTGAGAAATTCAAACCCTGTTAAACATTGAGTGGCATAATGAAGGCCGTTGTTGCGGTAGGATCCGGTTGGATCGATGAGAATTTGGAGCTCATTCTTTGCTTCGAATCACCTTGGCTGATTAGGTTGCAAGTTGGAAGGCGTTCGAGTAAACTGTAAACATGAAAATGGTTATCAGAGTATCAGACATTCGGAAAAATAAACTTTTACCTGGCAAACGGATTAGTCGGGTTCGGGTCGGGTTATTTTGGGTCTCTTGGATTGTCAGGTTAGTAGTTCAAGTCGTTTTGGGTTTTGAGTGTTTTTCGGGTATGTTGGCCGGCTCATTTTCGGGTTAGATGGTTTCGATCATTTCGCGTCGGTCCAGTACTGGGTCAACAAAGGTCGGGTCAATTCGGGTTTCAGGTCACATTCGAAGGTTGTAGTTCGAGTCAGCTTCGGGTCTCAAGTCTGCCTTTTCGAGTCGGTCAATCGGGTCGGGTTGGTTTCAAGTCGGCTAGACCAGAAAAAATAGCCCATTTATGTGGGTTGGGTGGGTCATGCCTAATGTGTGAGCAGTGGGCTTATCTTGCAAGCCCAAGCCTAATCTAAATGGGCTAGAAGGGGGTTTTAGTCCCTACTCCCCTAAGATTAATGACTTATCGATATGAGAATAATAACGAAATTGTATTTAATTACATGGTTAGATTACAAAATTCATATACTTTGTCAAATTATTATGATGAACTATTTATTCATGGATATAATCTATGTTTTATCATGTACTCACAGTCAAAAAGTTATGATGAACAGCTCGCGAACTTTTTGAGTCAAGTCAAAGTTAGTTTGACTTAACTCATTAAATTATCCCTCCAAGTTTGCACGAGCCGTGTTTTGATCGAACTCGAGCTGATCACAAATCCCTCTTGCGGTCTTGCCTTCATCCCCCATAAAACTAAAAAAATAAGAGATTTTAAAGTTTTCCCGCCTAAATGAGTTGTTCTATATTGGGCTTTGGGCTTCAATTATATCATATTTTTAACTAGCTCATACTCATCAAGGTCATACCCATCAAATCCATACAATAAATAATTCTATGCCATTTAAAAAGGGGGTAATATTTTTTCAACTTGAATAG
Organism: Silene uniflora; assembly: GCA_018983105.1. Lineage (NCBI taxonomy): Eukaryota > Viridiplantae > Streptophyta > Magnoliopsida > Caryophyllales > Caryophyllaceae > Silene > Silene uniflora. The sequence continues at coordinate 4,414 of JAGPOY010006568.1, read as the reverse complement.
ACATATTATATGTATGATGTGATAAAATATTTTACTACTATTATTTTTAAAAATAACCATGATGGCTATGAAGACTTCTTTAATATAAACAATTTTTAATTAATTCTATAATTCCGTCCTACCCTTGATACAAACGTAGTACAAGTTAAGAGTATTTACGAAAAGTTTACGTATAATATATTTTTTCTTACACTTTAATAACTTAATCTTATTTGATTGTATTATTAACTATTAAGGTTATTACACATTACTTAACGTTTATATTACAGCTTTAGTGGATAAAATGATAACAATATTTTTTAAAACAACGTTAACAAAATAATTTCAGTAACAACGACAATCTTATACGGAGTAGAAATGTTAAACATTTTCTTTTCTACCTCTTAATACAAAATACTAGTAATAATAAATTTTATAGTTAAATTTCAGGTAAAGTTAAATATTAGTAATATAATTGTTCAATTTCTAACATCTCTATCTAAAAAACCGCGCATTTACGCGAGATCTAAATTAGTACGGAGTATTATTCAAACATATGGTCCTAGTTATTGAAACAAAGCCCATCCAAAAAAAATCTAGGATCTGCTATAATATAAAAAAGGAAAATAAAGTCATAGTGAGGTGGACAATAAAAAGCACAGCTGTACATTACGTAGTCCTAGTTGTCTTCCAACTAAACTACACCTATCACACATTCCCACTTACCTTCCGCACCTTCCTCTCCTTATACTCCGTAATTCCCATCCTCCCTCTCCCTTCTTCAAACCCTCCTAAACAAAATCCCCCCACTGGGGGCCTCACCCACCCACTACCCCACCAACATGTTCAACCCCGAACCCGACTCAAAACCCGTAAATCAGCGAGCGCTGCCAACGCTCCTCAAACACAAGTCGTGGTCACCTGACACGCTTCGTGAGGAGGTTTGGCGGCGCCGCAAACTACGGCGTCATAGTAGGAGTCTTACTGATGAAGATTTTGATGAGTTGAAGGCTTGTATTGAACTCGGGTTCGGGTTTGATTCGCCTGATTTGGAGTCGGATCATAAATTGTCTGATACTTTGCCTGCTTTGGGGTTTTACGTTGCTGTTAACAAGTCTTATAATAATACCGTTTCGCGGATGTCCTCGTCTTCTTCGTTGGATACGACGTCGTCTGCTTCGTCTGCTTCGTCTTCTCAGTCTGATTTGTTGTCTCTTGGTTCACCCGTTGGCAGTCCCCTTACCATCTTCACTCCCGGTAATTCTTTTTTACTATTAGTCCCTCCGACTCATCCATTTATTTACATATTCGTTGTGAGACGCATTTTAATAAAACCTAAATAAACAATTAAGACGATTGAAGTCATAGGGTGATTAATTAGTTTGTCTTATTTAATTTGGTGGACTCTATACGTTGTATGTGAGACGGTGGTATCGAGTTTTTGTGCAATGGCATCTTTAGAGCAGGTCTTCTGAGAGACGGCCTCTCAATAACAGGGTCACGAAATACAAATAAAATGTACATAAGACCGGTCTCTCAATAATTTATCGAAAGACGGTCTCTCCCAAGTTTTAAGGGGTATCTTTGTAAATTCCCGGATTTTAAGGAATATTCTGTGAGCTAGTGTGTGTTTTCTTGCGTGTAAAATTCGTTGGTAACATGCTTTCCGGCGGTTATTGAGTCAGAATTACTGAATTAGGTATAGTTTGGCATTTATGGAGTGATTTAAGGAAACTTTATTATTTAAAGAAATGAGATCCATGTTTCCTTTTACGTAGGATATGTTTTTCTTTCTATTTTCTATATAGAGCACATACCAAATATACATTTTTTATTTAGTAAATTTCTATACTAAAATATTATAAAATTATTAACTAATATAGACATTTATCTCCCTTGATCCGTATCTTCTAGCACCAGAAGGTCTCACTTGTGAGTTGTGAGTGTTGTGACTATCACAACCCTTCTTCCACTTGCAATCTCACTTAGCCATTTGCATATTATGAGAGGTCATAAACTTCTGGCGAAATGAGACTAATTGCGGAGTATTAAATATTTTCTTAAAATAAGATATTTGTATAAGGTATAAAGTGATTTAGTTCTAGATATTAATATCTTATTTCATACTCTCTCCATTCAACTCCACAAGGTCATTATCTATTTTCGACACTATTCACGAGTGAGCCTTTACTATCAATTTTCTCTCAATCCGTAAGTGAAAATATATTCATGTGGGATCTTGTTTGATTCGTCTTTACGAGTACATTAAAAATATCTAACTTTAATAATTTTTTCAAATACGTAGCTAACGGTATTTACCGCGCAAAACGCGCGTTGACAAACGTGAAAAAAGAAAAGGGCCTTGTGGAGTTGAATAGAGGGAGTAAGAATTTGTGTAAAAGTGAACTGAAGGTAGGATTATTGTGGTCTAGGTAGTCCATTAACTAACATAGACATTTATCTCCCTTGATCCATAATATGTTTTGAACCGAATTAACCAAGGATTTTTCAATAAGTTTGTAAAAACAAATTCAAAACTAAGTACGAGTTCAAATTTCAAAATACGAATTTAATGATAAAATTTGATTTGATTTGTGGGAAAGGAATATAAACGTAGTATTAAAGTACTTGGCTTATGTTTGAAATTAAGGTTCAAGTTCAATCTTTTTAGAAAGTGCTCGATACACGTTTTCAAAATAGTGGGAAACGAATTTAAACGTAGGACAGAACCACTCAAATTCAAAACATAAGTACATCTTTATTCTTCCTTAATCAAGAGTTCCTTTAATCTTTATGCTAAATTTCTATTCTATAGATGAAATAGTTTATAAAACCTATTCGATCAATTGATATTCGCTTCTATTCATGAAAATTGCTACTTTTGTAAACAAAATGTGAGCGAAACTTTGAAAAATGTATTGACAATCGATGGAGTAATAATTAGGCCCTATTCTTTTTGGGTTCAGTGGAAAACTGAACTCAACTGAATTGAGCTGAGATGGAGTGAGCTAAATAGAGTTGAATTGAATTGAAGTGAGCTGAGATGAATCAAGGCTGAAATGAGATATTAATATCTAGAAAAGCTGAAATTATGTTGCAAAGAACGTGGTCTTAGTCTTTTTCTAAATCGGTTTTATATTTATAATTAAACTTGTTTGTCTAAATTTCTTATACGGAGTATGTATTAGTCCCATGATCAGCGGTGGTGCTAGGATAAGTTTCATTGTCCGGGGTCTCATTTGTTCCGCCACTGGTGATGATAAAGTAGTTAAACCTGTCCAACTAGTCAATAATAAAAGAGTTGCTAATGATGAATTATGGTAATGGAAAATGCAGGGGATGATCCAAAAACAGTAAAAACGAGGTTAAGACAGTGGGCACAAGTTGTTGCTTGTGCAGTGAAGCAATCATGATCCATAATAACAACAAACTGTGTACTTGTATGCTGCTGCTGCTGCTGCTCATCAAATATCAAGGAAGTTTCCCTTAATTTAACCCTGATTAACTCCACCTAATTCCACCCACTTTACCCAAATGTTATCATGCCTAAGTAGGAGTTATAATTAGTGGATCAACGAACACTTTTGTTAATCACACCAAATTCCAAACAATTAGGTTTTACATTTCCATCATCTTTTGTTAATATTATGTTGTTACATTTCCAAGTTTTCTTTTTGTTTTCTTGTAAATATGAAAGCAAATTTATACTATTAGTTTTCGGTTTTACTCCGATGTTTTTATATACAAATGTAGTTGTAATACACTTGGTTTTCGGTATGTTTAAGACTGTCCTAAAAGTACATGGACCACCATATATGATCACATTGTCGCTTTAGTTTTCTATATGCGGCGTGCTTCATATTATCGTAATTCACAATCGACTAACACGCCGTATCATATGAGACCGTCTTGGACTTTTGGTAGTTTTCCATACACATGATTACAAAGTGCTTCTACTTAGACCACCCCCAAGCAAGGTCATGAGTCATGACCTATGTCATGAAGGGGGTGGGTCTCCTTAATCCTCCATTAAGAAAAATATTAGCGCGACCTCTTGCAAAAACAGGTCACTTGGTGACCTCTGCTTCTCCTCTTGACCTCTCCCATGACCTCTTATATGTTATGCTCTCATTGGCTCCCCAAAAATTCCACAGTACAACCCAAGAAAATAAGTCAGTGTAGCCTGCTGTGTTTCTGTTTGATTTCCGCCATTCCTGCAAAAAGTAAGATATTAATTTGTAAATAAACTAAATGAAAATTGTAGACTAAACCAAAATAAAATAAATTATGAGTATAAAAAAAACAAATAGATCTTTTGATTATCTATCAAATAAACTCAATTTTGATATTTTTTGACCCACTTTTAATTTATTATTTTAATTTATTATCATATATTTATTATTTTAATGAAGGTATTTATAGATTTGGTAATTAA
>JAGPOY010006567.1:0-10230 GCA_018983105.1 Silene uniflora | reverse complement strand
TTCAATGATATAATCCAAGCTTCTTATATCATTTGTAATCTTCTTGTCGATTCTATAGGTTCTTTACTTTATGCATATCGACTTCGATTGATCTTCACAAATCGTAGCTTGTAGTGTAGCCTTTGTTTATTCTAGTTACAGACTAAACAAACGATTACGAGCACAAGAATATAACATGTAAACATAGACTTAGGCATTATCAAAACACTTAACATATGTGAACTCATATGGTCCAACAGAGCTTATCAGCCATGTTCTTATCAGGGAGGCTTTTCGTAGGCACCTACACAGAGCATGGCTAGTAATAAGCCAGTTGGGTCATGGTATAACGAGAATGGGCAGAACAGCAATGGTGGCGGGTCTTATCACCGTCCGACTACCACCGCGAATCAGACGACGGCAGGTAAGCCGACTACATCAGCAGCTACAGTGCAAGAAGGGGGTCCATCTAAGAGTAGTGGCAAGCTATTCATGATGGAGAAACAGGCGGCTGAGGACGACGCGCAAGTCGTCACTGGTACATTTTCTATTCACAATACCCCGTCTTTTATTTTGTTTGATTCGAGGGCAACCCATTCTTTTGTATCTAAGAGTCATGCCAAAAGTATGGGATTGAGAGAGTATGAGCTAGTAACTGATAACGTTTTTATACCTTCGGGGGAGTCAGTGTCATGTAATAAGAGGTATAGAGATGTATCGATGTATATCGAGGAGATGAACTTTCCAGTCGACCTGTTAGAGTTTCCATTAGATGGATTCGAAGTTATTGTCGGGATGGATTGGCTGGGTAGACACAAAGCTAGAATAGACTGTCATCAGAAGAAGGTGACACTAAGAGGTCCTAAAGGAAAGAGTGTGTCTTACCGTGGATTTGTGGTCAAACCCAAGTTCAAGTTGATTGCAGCAATGACGCTGAAGTCTTATTTAAGGAAGGGATGTCCAATGATCCCTTGCCACATTTGGGATAACCGATCGGAAACACTGATAGCAACGGAAATACCAGTTGTGGAAGAGTTCGCGGATGTCTTTCCTGAAGAGATACCGGGGTTACCACCGAAGAGAGATATCGACTTTAGCATCGACCTAAAGGCGGGGACCGGACCAATTTCTAAGGCTCCATACCGTATGGCGCCGAGAGAGCTGGAAGAGTTAAAGAAGTAGCTCGAAGATCTGTTGAAGAAGGGGTACATTAGACCAAGTGTATCTCCTTGGGGAGCACCGATCTTATTTGTCAAGAAGAAGGATGGTAGCATGATATTATGCATCGATTACCGGGAGTTGAACCATGTAACTGTGAAGAATAAGTATCCGTTGCCAAGAATAGATGACTTGTTCGATCAGCTAAGTAGAGTTGTAGTATTCTCAAAGATTGACTTGAGGTCGGGTTATCATCAGCTGAGGATTAGTGATGAAGATGTGCCTAAGACAGCTTTCAGATCGAGATACGGTGACTACCAGTATATGGTGATGCCTTTCGGGTTGACTAATGCATCGGCGGTGTTTATAGACTTGATGAACCGGATTTTCAGTGAATTCTTGGACCAATTCGCCGTGGCATTCATCGATGATATTTTAGTCTATTCTAAGACTAAGGAGGAGCATGCAGAGCATTTGAGGTTAGTTTTGCAGAAGTTGCGCGACAACAATCTTTATGCCAAGCTGACTAAGTGCGAGTTTTGGTTGGACAAGGTGGACTTTCTGGGTCACATTATTTCAAAGGAAAGTGTTTCGGTTGATCCAAGTAAGATTTCAGCAGTGTCGAACTGGGAAGCACCGAAAAATGTGGCAGAAATTCGGAGTTTCTTGGGTTTGGCAGGTTACTATCGGAGGTTCGTGAAAGATTTTTCAGTAATTGCGAGGCCTTTGACAGCATTAATGAGGAAAGATACGAGATTTTGCTGGGATGAGAGCCGTGAGACGACGTTTCAGACTTTAAAGGAACGTTTGACGACAGCTCTTATCTTAGCTTTGCCGGAAGGGAGTGAGAATTTCGAGGTTTACACTGATGCTTCAAAGAAAGGTTTGGGTTGTGTTTTGATGCAGAATGGGAAAGTGATTGCTTATGCTTCGAGGCAGCTGAAACCATATGAGGACAACTATCCGACGCATGATCTAGAATTCGGTGCTGTAGTTTTTGCTCTCAAAATCTGGAGACATTAGCTCTACGGAGCGACATTCAAGGTGTTTTCAGATCACAAGAGTTTGAAGTACATCTACACCCAAAAGGAGCTGAATATGAGACAGCCGATATGGATGAAGCTGATTGATGACTACTATATGGAGATATTGTATCATGAGGGGAAGGCCAATGTAGTAGCCGATGCGTTGATTATATGGAGAGTGTACATTCCTTGTGCACTCAGTTATCTTTGATGCAGCTAAGAGATGAGGTAAGAAAGATGGGAATCCACATGATTCGGAAAAGAGATACGATTAGCAACTTGGCAGTTGAACCAGAGCTCTATAGCGAGATACGAGAGAAACAATTTCTTGATCCCAAGATCGTGGAGTGGAAAGAGAAGCTGAATGACAAAGAGAATTTGAGGTTTTCCATTCATGTTGACGGTAGTCTTCGTTTCGATGGACGATGGTGTGTACCTAACGATGCTGAAATGAGGAAACCAATTATGACTGAAACTCATTGCACTCCTTATTCAGTGCATCCGGGTGGTGATAAACTGCACAAAGACCTAAAGAAGACCTTTTGGTGGCCAGGAATGAAAAGGGAGATCGTTGAGTTTGTTGTTAAGTGTTTGACTCGTCAACGAGTCAAAGGTGAGCAAAGAAGACTGCAAGGATTGGTACAATCACTTGAGGTACCTAAATGGAAGTGAGAATCTATATCCATGGACTTTATTGTGGGATTACCGAGAACTCCGCAAGGTAATAAACTGAGGAAGTCAGCTCACTTTATTCCGATGAAAGATACTTGGAGCAAAGTTCAGCTAGCTACCAGGTATATAAAGAATGTGGTACGAGTGCATGGAGTACCAAAGGATATTGTATCAGATAGAGATGCACGATTCATATCAAAGTTTTGGCAAGAGTTGCAGGAATTGATGGGTACAACCTTAAAGATGAGCACATCATTTCATCCTGCGACAGACGGTCAAACTAAGAGGACGATAAAGACTTTGGAAGATATGTTGAGAGCTTGTGTAATGGAGTTTGGTGGAACTTGGGAAGAGAGGCTCGACTTGATTGAGTTTTCAAACAATAATAGTTACCACACAAGTATCGGTATGGCACCATTTGAAGCTTTGTACGGAAGGAAGTGTCGTAGTCCAGTTTGTTGGGACGACAGTGCTGAAGCTGTGGTTTTAGGACCAGAAATGGTACAAGATATGGTTTAGCACATAAAGATGATCAGACAAAAGATGAAAGCAGCTCAGGACCGACAGAAAAGTTATGCAGACCCGAAACGCAGACATGTGGAATTTCAGTCAGGTGACAAAGTTTTGTTGAAAGTCTCACCGATGCATGGTGTAATGCGATTCGGCAAAAGAGGGAAGCTGAGTCCGGAGTACATCGGACCGTATGATGTGTTGGATCGAGTTGGCAAGGTAGCTTATCGACTTGCCCTTGCCAACTGCACTTGATAGAGTACATAATGTGTTTCACGTATCACAGCTAATACGGTATAATCATGATGCGTCGCACGTGTTGGAGCATGAAGCTATTGAGTTGGATGAGACCTTAACTTATGAGGAGCTACCGACAAAGATTTTGGATCGTAAGGTTCGAAAAACAAGGAACGGTGAAACTACTATTGTGAAGGTGTCGTGGTCTAATCATGAGATGGAAGAGACTACGTGGGAAGCTGAGACAGCTATGCGCGAGAAGTACCCACATCTTTTTCACGAGGTATGTTTAGTTACGAGGACGTAACCTTATTCTTTTAAGGGGGGTAGGAGATGATCGCATCTTGTTTTATATATGGGTTTTAAGCTAGTAAGGTTGGTTTTATGTTGTTCTATAGAGTTGGTTGGGGTAAGTATGAGTTACGAGTATTACACGTTGTGTCTTACTAAGCGTCGAACTTTATGTTTCATCTTTGTTACGGGTATGACTTGAACTTCGGGGACGAAGTTCATTTCTAAGTAGGGAAGACTCTAATACCCCGTTTTCTGTTAAGGGTCTACTCGGCCGAATAGTGTCTACTCGGCCGAATAGTGTCTACTCGGCCGAGTAGACGTTGTGACCTGTTAGGCAGTAGTTCTGCCGAGTGTGTACTCGACCGAGTACAGAATAGCTCGGCCGAGTAGCGAGTACTCGGCCGAGTGACACTGTAGCTCGATCGAGTAAGTCTGACGGGTTAAGCGATCCGGTTTGGATTAATTAGGAATGGTTTATGTTAGACCATTTTGGTTGATGATGACAAGTCCCTAATCATTTAATCTTGTACCCTCTTAGTTTCTAATTGCAGGTTTGAAACATTCAAGTTAAGCCCAAAGGATCATGATCAAGACCCAAGACGATCTAGACTTAGTTATATTTTGTAAGCTTTATCACCAAGCTTGTGTTAATTGTTGTAGTATCTGTCATGCCATAGTACTTCCTACTGTGGCTTCTGGTCATGTTAAGGAGAAACCTTCGAAAATAAATAAAAGGTGTTAAGCTTTCTTGTTCATCAAAAGATATCATTTTACACTTCTTTATTCTGAAATTATTTGCTTAAGGGCTAAGTCTTTCAAAATAGAAATCCCACTTGAGCAACTTGATTTTTTTACCAAAAATGGATAGTTCACTTTATCCATTTTTAGCAAAAATATCAAGTTGCAATAAAGCTTTCTTGAAAATTCATCCCACCTTGAAAATGACTTTATTTCTTGAGCCTACAAATCTGATTTTACTCTTTATTAATTATAAATGATATATATCTTCCTCTAAACTATTATAATAGTAGGATGAAGTACCATAGGATTCTTCTTGTGGACACTTCTCCCTTCTATAAATAGAACCCTTCACCCATCATTTATTTCCAAGACTTTTGAAAGCATTTATTAAGAAGAATACTTTGCAAATCATCAGCATTCAAAGCTTTATTTTCTTAAGTATTTTCAAAGTAAAATTCTATTTTTATTAAAGTCTTCACTCAGTTTTACAAAGCAAATCTCTCCTTGAATCAGATTATGATACTGTGGCATTAAAACTCGTTCGGTGATCTCGTGTTTAAGCCTGTTTGTAATCATCAAAGTTCACTAGTTGAACAATGAGATTCGAGACTCTATAAACCTTGAGATATATCAAACTCTTAGAGCGGAGTAGCTTTAAGTTTGAGTTGCAATCGAGTTTGGTTGGAGTAGTTATTTAATTGTAATGGTTTAGTTAAGTTTGAGTAAATTTCTAAACAAACAATCAAATAACGGTTGGACGTAGGCTCCGGAGTAGGAGTTGAACCAATCTTTTAAACATCGTCTTGTTTGTTCATTTACTTTTACGTTCCTCTTTCGTACCATTTTTATTTGTCATTCTCGTTGTCAGTATTGTGCCACAGTCATCTATACTATGGCATATACCTTTTGTAACTCTTGTGAACTTAAAATCAAACTAAGTTTCTCAAGTCTTGTACTCCACAGCTCTTACTTGTGTTATCAATTAACCAAGTAAAGGAGAAAATTCTTAAGTACACCTAATTCACCCCCTCCCCCTCTTAGGTGCTAATCGTTCCTAACTCTTCAATTGGTATCAGAGCCTCGTGCTCTTGATATTGGTTAAGTCCAAAAGAGTTGATCCTAGTTATGGACGATTCAAAACACACTAAGTATCCCATCTTTAAAGGTGAAAACTATGCCTGGTGGAAACACCGCATGGAGCACTATGTAAAGAGGACAAATTACGAGTGTTGGAGGATTGTTCAAAGTGGTCCACTCGCTATCACGGTCACTAATGATGATGGCACTAGTACCCAAAAAAGCGAGGATAAATACGTTGAGTCTGACTATCGAAAAGTCGAAAAGAACTCCAAAGCCATGTCCATCCTTCAATATGGCATTGGTGAACAAGAGGTAAATCGAATCTCTGGATGTTCCCCGGCAAAAGAAATATGGGACACCTTAAGCTTAGCTTATGAGGGAACTTCCCAGGTCAAGAAATATCGTATAAATCTCTTAATGCAACAGTATGAAATGTTCAGCATGACTAGAGATGAATCTATAAATAGTCTTTCTTCACGTTTTTCCAGTATTTGCAATGAATAACTCAAAAGTCTAGGTAGGGCCTTTGAGCCCGAGGACCTAGTACGCAAAATCCTTCGTAGCCTAACCGATAAATTGCAGCCAAAGGTGACAGCAATTGAGGAAGCAAAGGACCTATCCAAGCTACCCCTAAATGAACTAATGGGCTCACTCATGGCTCACGAGCTAACCCTCGTGAAGCGTTCCAGTGAAAGCCCTAGAGGGAAGGGACTCGCTCTCTATGCTCACTCAAGTGATGAGGAGGATGGAGATGACGAGTTTGCAATGTTTACCAAAAACATTGTTAGCATGATAAATGGTCGAAACCCTCAAAGGTTCAAAGCAAATACTAGCAAACGTCGCTTCCCCAAGAAAAGGTTAAGTTCCAACGTTGGATGTTTTAAGTGTGGTGACAAAGGTCATCAAATTAAGGAATGTCCAAAGTGGGATGACATAAAATCTAGGGAAAGACGAGATTCTGCAAAAAGAGACTACAAAACCAAAGTCATGACTGCAATCTGGGGCATGTCTGATTCCGAGGAGGACAAAGTCCTTGAGGAAGAATTAGATGCCAAGATATGCATTTCATCAAGTTCCTCCAAAGATGCTTCAAAAGCTCCAAAGAAATAAAATGTCATGTGTCCGATGGCCCACTCCAATGATTCAGACTCAGACTCTGATATTGAGGTAAAAACACTCAAGGAAAAGGTTCGGTCTTTTTCTAAAGATAAAGTGTGTCTTCTCTTAGACCAATTCATCGATAAGTGTCGAGTCCAAAGCAATAAACTAGAAACAATGCAAGGCGAGATTGAGAATATTGCCGAGGAAAACATAAGTCTGAAAGAGAGTCTAAATGAAGATGACAAACCTTGTTCCTCAACTAGTCTTGAAAAAGAAATAGGAACCCTCAGAAAACAAAATCTGTTTTTAGCAAAAAGGGTCGAAGAAAATGATGCCACATATACCTCTACTGTGGCATCTGACTCTAGCAAAGAAATCGAAACTCTCACCAACCGTGTGTCAGCCTTGGCCATAGAACGTGACTCATTGTCCATAAAACTTGCCACTTGCAAACTTGATAACAAGCAACTTCAACAAATTGGTTTATTATTAAGTGACGAATTGAGCCATGCCAAATAAGCTTTTGATAAAGTTGGAACGAAGAATTAATCTTGACTATCTTACTAAAATTGAGACATTGACCCAAGAGCTAGATGAGGCTAAAACCTTTTATCTCAAATGGGAAGGAAGTCAAAGAGTCTTAGAATTTCTGCTGAAACAATCACAAGATAACGAAAAGCTTGAAAAGAATGCTGGACTTGGTTTCAAGCGCAACAGTAACACGCACTGTTGCATTCGAAACCAAGACCCAAGCAAAATTGATTTTCGAAGAAGAAAGTATGCTGGTCTTCCAGAATATGTCATTTGCAACTACTGTGGTAACACAGGACATGAATTTAATGGATGTGAAAAGAGAGTCCTTAATCTAGAAAAGAACATTAAAGTATCTAAACAAGTTTGGGTCAAAAAGAAACTCGCTAAGGAAGAAAGAGTCAAGAAAAAGGATAAAAAGGTTGTCGTCAAGAAGGAACCCAAGCTTGTCTGGGTTCCTAAACTAACTGTTTGATCTCTTATAGGCCATAGTGAGGGGCAGCAACAATTGGTACCTGGATAGCGGATGCTCACGTCACATGACGGGAGATAAAAACCAATTCCTCTCGCTAGAAGCCTACGATGGTGGCATGGTGACTTTTGGTGACAACAAACGAGGTGAAATTGTTGCTTTTGGAAAAGTTGGTAAGTCAAAGTCACTATGTGTCGACAAAGTGTTGCTTGTCAAAGGTTTGAAACACAATCTCCTAAGCATCTCGGTAATATCGTCGAATTTCATGCTAGCAAGTGTAGAATAATCAATGAAAAATCTAGAGAACTCATTCTTGAGGGAAAACGAGTCAAAGACGTGTACATGACTAATTCGCTTTCCTTGTCAAGTCAAACATTGTCATGCATGAGTGTTCAAAAGAAAGACCGTTGGCTTTGGCATAAGCGTCTTGGTCATGTAAATGCAAAAACACTAAACACCCTCAAGAAGCTTGACCTAGTTGATGGCATTCCTAACATTAAATTCGAATTCAAATCCTTATGTGTTGATTGTGTTAAGGTAAACAAGTCAAATGCTCCTTTAAATCCAAAAACATTGTAAGCACATCTCTACCACTCGAGCTTATTCATATAGACCTATGTGGACCCATGCGTGTAGCTAGTAAAGGTGGTAGTCGTTACATTTGTGTCATTGTAGATGATTATACAAGATATGTTTGGCTTCTCTTTATAAGTTCTAAGGATCAAGTATTCGATGAGTTCTTAATTTGGGTCAAAAAGGTCCAAAACAAATTTGGTTACAAACTTATCTCATTAAGATCCGACCATGGGACCGAATTTGAGAACTCATCATTTGAAACTTATTACAATGAGTATGGTGTTAGCCATAATTTTTCGGCCGCTAGGACCCCTCAACAAAATGGGGTAGTGGAACGAATGAATCGAACTCTTGAAAATATGGCTAGGACTATGCTCATTAGCTCTAAAGTACCAAGGAACTTTTGGGCCGAAGCCGTTAGCACATCCTGTTATATCTACAATCGAGTCATGATTAGAAGATTAATTGATAAAATTCCTTATGAATTACTACGAGGCAGAAAACCTAACATTTCTCATCTAAAATGCTTCGGTAGTAAATGTTTTGTTCACAACAATGGCAAAGACAACCTTGGCAAATTTGATGCTCATAGTGATGAAGGCGTTTTTGTTGGGTATTCCGATCATAGTAAGGCCTACAAATTATATAACAAAAGAACGATGAAAATGGAGGAAAGCGTTCATGTAATATTTGACGAATCTACACTACTACAAAAACGATCAAAGAGAACGGTCATGGACCGTTCTCAACGCATCCCCCAACCGGCCTGTGGCCAAGCGTTCTCTTTGAAAAAAGAGAACGGTTGGCAAAAAGTCAACCCGTTCTCGTTGTTATTTCAAAGAGAACGGTTGTTATGTTTAACCGTTCTCGTTGTTATTTTCAAAGAGAACGGTTTTTATTTGTAACCGTTCTCTCTGTTAAGGCTAGGGGTGTTAATGAGACGAGACAACTCGCGAGCTACTCGAGATCGGCTCGGTCAAGGCTCGGTCAAAGCTCGGCTCGTGCGAGCTCGACTTGGGCTCGGGCTCGGCTCGAGAGCTTAACGAGTCAAGCCGAGCAAAGGCTGGCTCGACTCGAAAAGCTCGCGAGCAGCTCGAACTTGTGTGATTACATAAGATATTGTCCATATTTTATAAAAATATTTTATTATGACTATATCTTTGTATCACACATATTAAATGTACCGCTGATTTGCCAAATATTTTCACATATATAACCTTCGAGTATTGTTATTTAAAATATCGGAAGGAAAAAATAAAAAAAATAAGCAATTTTTATAGGCTCGATATGAGCTCGAGTTTGGCTCGAGCTCGCGTTAAAGCTCGCAAGCTTTGTAACGAGCACATTTTTTTCAAGCTCGGGTAAGCTCGAGATCGGCTCGAGCTCGAGTTTTGGTTCTTGAGCACAAGCCGAGCAAGGCCAAGCTCGGGCTCGGCTCGGCTCGTTAACACCCCTAGTTAAGGCATTCTCTTTGATAAACATATTTGGCGCCAATGTTGTAGCTTTTCAAAGAGAACGGGGAATTGTACAACCGTACTGTTTGTTAATTTCAATTAGAACATGCTTCCCCATCAACCGTTCTCTTTGATAACAATTTTTTTTTTTATATTTCGATTTATATCCTAATTACCCCTACACGATTTAATCGTATAGCTCATATAAGAATTAAACCTGCAATACAATTCAGAAAGTCCAGTAAATTTTAAGCAACAAATTTTATTTGAATTCGTTAAAAAGTCATTACATTGTAGCATGGAGGGTGTAGCCTACAAATATCGATAATACTTTCAAAATATAAATAAAAATCGTTGAATAGTCATTACATTGTACCATCGAAGTGCAAAAATAAATGAA